>JANHZU010010378.1:0-15562 GCA_032468055.1 Acrochordus granulatus | reverse complement strand
CGACCGAGCCGGTATGGATTTCTGTAATTTACTTCTCATATTTTTATAGGGGGGGAGACACTCTTCATCTGGCTCCTCTGATGAGACCTGTCCAGTATGGTTGAACCTCTGGAAGAGCTCTTATCTTCTTCAGAGCACATAAACCCCCCAACCACAGCAAGGTGGTGCCTCACTGGGGGGAAGAAGTGTTCCAGCTGACCCAATTATAAACAGTTTTATCCTCTGTGTGCTTTACAAGTCTACTTTGACAGTTTGTTGATTGCTGTAACATTGAATTTTCTAGAGCAGTTGCCAATAATATCCTTCACTATATTAAAGATCTTTCCTGGACTGCTAACTTTTGCTGGGAGGTGGGGGGAAAGCCTTTATTATCTTGTTGTAAGCCTAATTTTATTCACTGAAGACAGCCTCTTGACAATTTATAATTCAGTTCTGCTTGAGACAGAAATAATTTCTGCTCCTAGCCTGCTTCATTCATTCACCAAACTTTCTAGAAAAAAAAACCAGGATTTATAGTGTACTTAGGAATAATCATATCAATGGCCATTGTGTTTCTATCACTTCATTCCAAGATGAAGAACAGCATTCGCAGGATCACTGTTTTTTAGTCCTGAAAATTCCTTCATAGCACTTAAGAATCCAAATTTTGTAAATTTCAAAGTGTGGACAAACTTAATGGATTCTGCCAGTCTTTCAAAGGGCTCATGACTGTATGTTTTATATTTTCTTTTTAAATTGTAAACTGGGAGTCAGGTGGTCCATAAATTATGTAAGTGAATAAATGATACCATGAAACTCTTACGGAACACAGTAGTTTTCACTTGCTTCATGAAGTTGATGCTATACTGAGAAATTAAACAGCCTATTTCATTCATTCCAGACTCAGTTATAAACGTAGGACCAGCTGCTTTATATTGAGATCTTATTTTGAACTTATCTGGCAGTAAACAATAAAGTGAATAACAGAAGAAAATTTTAGGGTGTTCTTACAGCACATATTTTAACAGAAAAATCAGTGCAGTCTTGCTTAGAGATGCTCTTGCTTTAAGTCTGGGGTCTTTGGGATTCTTTGAGCTTGGTTATTTTTTGAGACATTTCATTACCAAATAGATAAATTCAACAGTACTAGAAGGGAGTGAGGTTTGCAGTCGTTTTATATACTGTACTAGTGGTTCATCCTGCCAGTGATGATGGGAGTGGTTTTTTTTAAACCTATTGATAAAATGGATTTGATTAACAAGCATGCTGTTTGCTTAACAATCCCTGTCAAAAAGTTGATAAAATCCAGCATGGCATGTGATAACCTGCTTAACAACTGGAATGACTTCCAACTGTAATTCTAGGCTCAATTATAGTTAAGTCAAAGACTACCTATATTTGGTTGCTAGTGTTAATATAAAGCATTTGGATTCATTTTATGAGTAGGTTAGGCAACCATGGTCATATCATATAGTAACAGCTGATGCAGAACATGTAAAATATTTTACACCCATACACACAAATATGAAATAGAATTCTTCTTTGGTACTAAGTAGATAGGTTAGAATAATAAGCACATGCAGACAGTCCCAAAATTAATGTTCTTCAAAGCTATGAATCTATTAATATAAAGATAAAATGTTTGATAAACTTAATCAAATCAGTAGGTTCCAATAATTTTGGAATATTTTTAATGATGAAAAGACATTTCAAATTTAAAAACAAGGCAAATTACACTCCCAGAGATTTATTAAAGTTTGCAAAGTTTCATTCCTTTTTGCACCCTCTTGTTACCCTTATTAATTTCAGTTTCTTACTTCTTTGTACTGCAGATTCTCATGGAATAAAGCTCCTGTTATTTTGCACTTTTTCAATTATAACATATTGCAAATAGAACAGGAGTTTACATAATGTTAAAGTTAACAAGAAAGGAAAAAAAAGAAACAGAATAAGATGTAAGAGCCTCAAAGTAAATGGAATCAATGACTAATTTAAAGGATTACATACAGTTGGAAAGCACTTAGATTACTACACCTGAACTTTCTAAAGCGGCTTAGGAAAAGTAATATTTGATATTTCAAGGGTTTTCACGTAAACTGAAGCTTAATCTACTCTGTTAAATGTGCAAATACCATGTACATTAAATCCATATATTGTTTAATAATACATTAAATCACAACTTATCAATAAATATAATTAAATTATTTTTCAATCTTCACCAGAACAAGTAGATAAATTATAATGTAGATATAATTATTTGGTCTAAAATTTAGACAAAATAAAGAAAACTATCACAGCAGAGATATGATAGACAGCTTCTGTGGATTCAGATTAAAGTTGGAAAATCCAAAACTTTTTTGCAAGAAGTAGAGCAGGATACTTTAAAAACTGACACTATAGGTGGAAAACTATACATTCCATTACTTTTTAGTTTGCTGATAATTCTTATAATTCGTATTATTTCATTGGGCCTTCTGATGTTGATCTATTTCCTGTATCAGAAAATTGTTATTTGATGGCATATTGAATCAGAAACCTGGATTTGCATTTGCCAATAATGAGTTGGTAGCAGTTTTCTTTGATTTTTACATGGATTATAAATTTGGATCTATTCATAATATTATGAATATTAATTCTTATTAATTCTTAATATTAATAAAACTTTGAAGTTTTATTTCAAAGCTTACTGAAGAGACTGGCTCCAACCTTTAAGTTTTTAAGCATTTATCTATGCTTTAAGAACTTAAAGACAAACTTTGAAGTTTTATTTGGTGAAAGAGGGAAGGATACTAATAGATGTATACCAACAACTGTAGCCTCTTGTTAGTTTTATGAATTGCATCATTATAATAAGAGGCCATTTCTCACTTCTTTTATTTTGCTTATTTGTGGAGCAATATAGTAGATTGGAGATAACCAGGCAACAGCAGCATAAGACTGAACTGATAAAGGATTTAAATCTTTACTCACTGGCTTGTTTATTCACTGAATTGAACTGAAAATCAAGTGGAGCTATTATCTTCACACTTTTTAAACTTTTTTTCCTTTCTTTTATACACTATTTTAGAGATGAGAAACCAAATGCCAAGGAGGAGGAGCAGGAGGAGGAGAAGAAGGAGGAGGAGGAGGAGAAAAAGAAGAAGAAATTCTCAGCATGTGTGATGAATTTGGTATGAGACAGATTTCTGAGGAGATACAAAAACCCAATGAAAATATGGATGCAGAATAACTGATTAGCCCCAAAAGACAGATTCAAGCATGGAAAGATTACAATCAAAATTGGAGGGGAAAATTAAAAAAAAAAATGAATAGAAATTAGAATCTCAGATAGATCTAAAACTGAGTCAGCTTAATGGAAGCAGTGCAGATTTTACCTTCTTGGGCTTCAAAATCACTGCAGATGGTGACTGCAGCCATGAAATCAAAAGACCCTTGCTCCTTGGGAGGAAAGTAATGGCAAATCTAGACAGCATATTAAGAAGCAGAGACATTACCTTGCCGACAAAGGTCCGCATAGTCAAGGGTATGGTTTTCCCAGTAGTAATTATGGATGTGAGAATTTGACCATAAGGAAGGCTGAGCATCAAAGAATTTATGCCTTCAAACTGTGGTGCTGGAGATGACACTTTAGGATCCCTTGGATAACAAGGATATCAAATCAGTCAATTCTACAGGAAATCAACTCTGACTGCTAAAATTCAAGTACTTTGGCCACATAAGAGAGGACTCATTAGAAAAAAACATGGTGTTGGAAAAGATTGAAGGCAAAAGGGGAAGGGACAGCAGAGGATGAGATGGTTAGATAGCATAGTCAATATGATGGGCATGGCTTGGGCAGACTCTGGGATGCAGTGCAGGACAGGGAGGCCTGGCGTGCTTCAGTCCATGGGGTCACAAAGATTTGGACATGACTGCGTGACTGAACAACAACAATAAACCAAGGAGGTGGCTTGCCTACAAGATGAGAAAGCAAACTAAAAACAAATATACTAAAATTTTAGAAGACAAATCTATATTACAGAAAGTATAAAATTCCAAAATGTATTTTGATACGATTAGTCAAATCTTTATAGAAAAAGCAATGTCTTAGACGAAGAGATAGAAACTTACTGAAAATCAAAACTTGCCTAAATTGAACCAAAAACAACAGGTGATTTTGAATAATCTAATAACTATCTTTGAAATAATAAAAGCCATTAGGAAAGGTAAAGTGGGATAAACACCTGGTCCAGATGGATTGTCTCATTTATATTATAAACATTTTGAAGATCAAATATTATTACTGATGAATTCAATTATGCAGGGTGTACCTGTGCCAGACTCATGGGTAAAAAAGCCAACATTCTATTCTTGCCTAAAGAGGCACAGGAATTGACTTTATTAAAGAATTTTTGTTTTGAAAACTGTGTTTGTTTAAATTTTGTGTATAAATTTCCTGTATTTTCTGTTGAATCATAATAGAGAAAAAAATAATAATTTTGCATGGTCATTAAATTTTGTAAAAACAAAGTGGGTGGTGACCTAAGACCTTTGCACAATATTGTATATATAGTATATTTTGGCATACATATATAGTATATAAAAAGGTAAGTCAATGCTAACTCTGTTTCTTAGCTGAAGAGCCAAAGACACTTCTGTGGTCATGTGTCTGGCCTGATTATATGCCAAGATGCACAAATGCTGTTACCTTCCCACCAATTTAGGTAGTACCTATTTATCTACTTGCATTTTTATATGCATTGAAATTGCTAGTTTGGCAGGATCTAGGCAAACAATAGAGTTCACCCTATTACATGGTAGCTTTTGTGTCTCAAACTTGAGCTTCCAAACTTCCACTTGACAAGCCCAGGTCTTAACCACTTGAGCCACCATGTGCCCTCATATTTATATATCTCACTAAACTGAATAATTTTTATTTCAAGAACAAATGCATGAGGCTTACCTTGAAATGATAGTTTGTCTATATAGCTTTAAATGAAGTTGATGACTTGCAATAACCTTAACAAAAAAAAAACATGGACAGTAACAAAAGGCTAAAAGATAGGATGCCAGAAGATAGTCCCTCAGATTGGAAGGTGTCCAGTATGCTTCTGAGGAAGAGTGGAGGTCAATTACAAGTAACTCCAAAAAGAGTGAAGCAGCTGGCCAAAGCTGAAAGGATGCTGGGTTGTGTATGTGTCTGGAGATGAAAGGAAAGTCCAAAGCTGTAAAAAACAGTATTGCATAGGAACCTGGAATGTAAGATCTACAAATCAAAGTAAGCTTAATGTGATCAAATAAGAGATGGCAAGATTGAACATTGACATCTTGAAGTCACAAGCTAAAATGGATGGGAATGAGCGAATTTAATTCAGATAACTATATAGTATTACTATATCTACTACTGTAGGCAGGAATACCTTAGAAAAAATGGATCAGCCATCATAGTCAATAAAAGACAGAAAAGTGAAAGCAGAGTACAAATCTCAAAAACAACAGAATGAATTCAGTTCAAATACAAATAATTCAATCTTACAGCAATCCAACTCTTTTCCCCAACCACTGATGCTGAAGAGGATAAAGTTGAGTGGTTCTACAAAAGCCTACAGCAACTTCTAGAACTCACACCAAAAAAATGTCCTTTTCATCAAGGGGGATTTGAATACTAAAGTAAGAAGTCAAAAGATAACTGGAAGAACAGACAAGTTGGCTTTGGAGTACAAAATGAAGCAGGACAAAGGCTAACAGAATTTTGTCAAGAGAATATGCTGGTCATTACAAATCCATTTTTCCAACAAACCAAGAGTGAATCTAGACACAGACATCACCAGATTGTGGTGAAATCAGATTGATTATATTCTTTGCAGACAAAGGTGGAGAAGCTTTATACAGTCAGTAAAAACAAGACCTGAGCTTCTTATTGCAAAAATTAGGCTTAAATTGAAGAAAGTAGGGAAAAGCACTAGGTCATTCAAGTATGACTTCAGTGATATCCCTTATGAATACACAGCAAAAGCCACATACACATCTGTTGAGGATGTTTTAATTTGGATTCCTTTTCTAATATTAGATTCAATAACTCAATTGTTATCCAAACACACTCAGTTATGTACAAAAGAGAAAGCGAAGTATTACAATTGTAAAGTGCATTTTCTTTCTGAAAGATGAGCTCCCAACTTTTCTTCAAACGAAGCGGTGAATGAAAACTTTTAAAAATCTTGTCTCATGAAAAATAAAAACATGTTTTCCTCTAGAGATTATGACCACTTTTGTGAATAGCATTACTCATTACAGCTTGAGCTACTATAATCCTTTCTTGGTAGAGTCAAATCTCATTTTTTTAAGTGCACTGATTTATCTCTTTCAATCAGTATATTAAAACAAGGGAAGGAAAACAATGAATTTGATAACAAAAACTGAGATCACTTTAAAATTCCAAATCTGATGCCAAACTGAACATTTGCAGAGGAGAATGCAATTATAAAAACACAAATGACAGGAAGCCAGTGCCTATAAAGATTTTTCTTGAAGTGTCTCAGAAAACTGGCAAATGGGTTTTAACACAATGAAATTCATTACTTCGTAAAACATTAAAATGCAAATATCTACTAATGTTGTGAGATGCTGGCAAATGCTGGAGAGAGAAAAATAGGTTAACATTCTGATCATAAGGATATAACAATATATATAAATAAAAAGCAGATTTGTCCTTATTGTTTGCATACGCTTTATCCTATAATGTTTATTTTAATTTATATAATTGTAGAAGTTATACAAGTTAGGTTTTTTGTTTGTTGTTATTGTTAAAATGACAGTACAACAATTGTAACAGTAGCAGCAATGCTTTCAAAAGAGATCTTGTTTGATTAGCTTTTGAAAATAAACATTACCTTCAGAAATCATGTTGTAGGTCCAGGGTTTGGCTTTGCTTTGCTTATGTTCTTTGGCGCTATCTGCCCTTAAAAGACTTGATTGCAATATACAGATGGAATGTCTGATTTCTTATTGTTGTTGTGTTGTGTTCATGAATATCAACATATATTTTCTGAACAGCTTATCAAAGAAAGTAAAATGAAAAATTTGTTTTGAAAAAAGAACATTGAAATTTAATATTATTAAAAATGGTTATTAATTCATTTATATATTTGTTTTAAAACAAATTATTTTAAAAGTTTGGGTAAAAAATAGTGAAAACTTTCACAAAAGATAAAAATTTGTACAAAAGAGGCTCTTCCATAATTTGGTATCACCATGGCAAAGTTTCTGTTCATATTATCCACTTTTTGATGGTGGATTGAATATATGCTTAGAACATTATCGTAACATTCTAGTAGCAGTGGTAGGAATAGAATAGAAAAAGGGATTGTACATCAAAAGCATCAGAAGAAAAGTTTGAAATTTCTATATTAAATATATAATTTTCTTATCCTAATTTACACTATTTTAAACTGACAATGGTTGAATGATAAACTGTCATAATAAATAAGAAACAGTGCAGATATATTAATGATTCATTCAAAATCTTATTTTTTGATAATCACCTGAAACTGTATGCAATATATTTAAGCAGGTAAAAAACAAAGTAACAAAATCTAACAAAGTAAATTCTCTCAGCTATGTACGTAAAAGCTTCTGTACTCAATGAAGCATTGGTAGGGGATATCATTTGTAAAATGTATCCTATTATTTCCCTAAAGATAGCAGAAAGCTATATTATGTTAGTTGTTAAAGCAAAATAACTGTTCAGGGAGAATTTTTATAAACTGTGCTTCTTGTAGGAACAATTTAAATTTAATGGTTCATTAATTGACAGCATACTTAATAAAATTGTTCATAGTCCTGTACAGAATATAATTGCCCAGTGTATCAGAGGTATTCATTCATTTTACAAGAAGAATATTACACACAAAGCAGTTGATGAGCTAGCATGAATATAAAGATTTTCATTTTGATATAACTGATGAATAGAAAAAAGATAGAAGTTAGATCTGTTAAATGTGTATGACCTTTCTTTTATCTAGCGACTTTCTTGCAATCCCCCAAGAATTAAAATTTATTGGTTTCCACAACATTTATTGTGAAAACTGTGGTTTGCTTTGTATGTATACAATTTAAAGTTATTCATTACCAAAACATATTGAAAAGCTTATGACCACAAAACATAACAGAGAAGAACAGAGAACAAAAACAAAATTGAGCTTTTATGAAGTTACAACGAATGATTGGTTACTTGGTTGGTTGGTTGGTTGGTTTCTTAATGTGTTTCACTACTCACACACATAAATTCTCAAGATTAGTATGCAAAAGCCTTTGTTTTAGTTTGTATAATGCAAACATGGATTCAATTATTTATATACTAAACAGATTCCGAAAAAATATATTTTATTGTTGAAAAGTGACTAGTGACATAAAGCAATCATAATTTATATGTTCAGATTATGCTAAATCATAATCTGAACATATAAATTTTATGTTTATATTTATTTAATTTTTGATAATATATTGTGGAAATCAGCCATTCTAGTTTGAAAATAATAGTTATGGCATAAATATCATGCATACCCAGCCAATTAAATAAAACATGGTTGAACATGGTTCATTCTGTGAACTCAGTCAATGATCTTGATATTCTTCAGCTGATATTCTTCTAGCATATGGTCTGCAGAATTATAGTACAAAAAAATCTGGAAAAATATAGCTTGGGGAAAGCAGTAATAATTGAATTTTAATAAATCTGCCCCTTAATAATACAATGGAAGGTTACATGGTCTTTAGACAGGAAAATTCCAAATCTTTGACCAAATTTTTAATTTGTCTGAATTAACTTTCCTACACTTTTTTGAGGAATCTATTAATAAAGAAGCTTTTAAAAAAAATCATAAAGACTTAACACAATTATATATTGAAGAATTAAAAGGAAAACTAAATTAGATGTGGGAGAAGAGAAGGCTGAGCCAGGGGGGAAATGTCAATCATGGGATCAGCCTCCAGTCTATGCTTTGCTACAAGTACAGTATAATAGACACAGCTCCTGATGACCGCCATTGAACTTCATCTTCCAGCCACAGGTGCTTAACTGCCAGCTGGGCAGATTCTTGTAATATGCAAGACCAAATACATAAATATAAATATGTATTTTGAATCTCATTGCCTGGGTCTGGTCCTTTGTGCCTGATACTAAACTAAACTAGCTACTTTTAACACTTTACACATTTTTTAAAAAATATAAATTAAATTTGTTATTTTCTCTCTTTCGCCCACTCTATCTCCTCACTCTTTCTCTGTATGAGCCTGCAAGCTTCACATGGATTTAAAGGTTTCTGCAACCTTCAACTTTCTTTGGTGGGCTACATTGTGATTAACATAATCACCCAGTTTAAAATCCTGAAATTTTGAGTTCAGGCCACCTCTATGAGAGATTCATTATAAGAGACAGAAAACATGGATATTCTTCTATTTAACACATAAGCAAATAGGGTTCCTTTAATCTCTTTCTATAGAAAGAAATAAAAAAAATCTCTTCAAGATCAATACATTTTCTTCTAAACTGTGAGGTGCCATTTTTTTCTATTGAGAATGAACGTAAAATTGGCTAACTCAGAAGTTGGTATTTCTTTTTACATCAGTGGAAACAATTATCCATTTTATATCCGATTAATTCATGCAATAGGTATAGTGGGGAACATAACAGCTTTTAATAGCTTGCAAGTCTTCCCATGGTTTAATTATCTTGATGTTATGCTATTTCAGTACTAGTATATGTGGAATAGGGTAATATGACTGTGAGACATTATATTAGAAACCAATCAATGTTTTTAAGATACATAGCTGTGTATCTTTGCTTCTCACTTTAAGGAAAGATGCAGAACATAACATGAGTAAAAAAACGAGGTACTTGCTAATTTTCCCAACTGGTCCTATCGTTACAGTGTACAAATGAATTTCATATTTCATGACTTCTTATTACAATTATTTTGAGCCATGAATCTGGGAGTTAAGAATGTTAAAGTGAAACACATTTGGAAGAAAGCAGGTTAAAGAAAGTTTGAGATTTGCTGTACTATGGAACCTGTATTATATTCCTCTTGATTTTATGAGAAAATCATGTTAATAAATTAATAATAAAAACAAACAAGTAAATATAAATTAGGACAGTCTGCCATTAACTCTTAGATTTCTACTCATTTTTCACCCTAAACACAAATTAATCATTATTCATTGATTGATTGATTTGATTTGATTTCTATGTCACCGAAATCCAGAGACTCTCAGTGGTTAACAAAAAACAAACATTAAAAAATTAAAATAAAATATTTCATATATAAAAAAGGGGGTGAGCATGGCTAGTGATCCACCAGCCATCTCCAAGATGATGATGTGTCCCCCCAGCATTCCCAGGCCAACTTGCAGAGCCAGCGCTTAAGGCCCTTCTGGAAGGCCATAAGGGAGGGGGCAGCCTTCCACAGGGCAGGAGCCACAGCAGATAAGGCTCTTCTCCTAGACCCCACCAGCCAAAATTCCTTAGCTGACAGGAACTGGAGGAGGACTCCTCTGCTGATTCTGGTGGGCCAGGAACTCCCCATTGGGGTGACATGGTTCCTCAGATCGCCTGGTCCCATGCCATTAAGAGCTTTGAAGGTTAATGTTAACACCTTGAACTGTACCTGGAAGCGCACTGGTAACCAGTGCAGCTTGCAGAACAAAGGTGTTACATGGGCCGATCTATTGGCCCCTAAAATCATCCGCGCAGCTGCACTCTGCACCAGCTGCAATCTCCAGATACTCTTCAAGGGAAGCCCCCATGTAGAGCATGTTACAATAGTCCAGGATTGAAATGACGAGGGCATGAGTGACCGAGTGAAGGAACTCCTGGTCCAGGAAGGGGAGTAACTGATACACAACACGAAGCTGTGCAAAGGCTCTCCTGGATGCACTCACTACTTGCTCCTCAAGTAGGAGTCACAAATCCAGGTGAACCCCCAAGTTATGCACCAGGTCTATCTGGGGTAGTGCAACCCCATCAAGAGATAAAGATGAAATGTCCTAGGACCCGGACTCCCTGCCACCCAAAGCCACTCCATCTTGCCAGGGTAATGTGATTTTTTTTACATTGATTTATAAACAATCACAACTTGCCCCATTTATATGGAATCATGACTTTAGTCTTAACATATTATTCATAATATGATTTATTAATGCATGTAATTTTTTTTCCAGAAGTATGTTTAGCCATATAGTAGTTTGCCTGTTTATACTATGAATCACTAGATGATAAACTATTTGTGTTGAATGGTAACAGCGAAATATTTAAAATCAACCAGTCCTAAGTATTCCATAATTTTTATTAATTCTGTAAATTTTCTAGTCTGAGGAAAGTGGCTAGCATTATAGAAGAAATTACACTGATTTTTAAGAAGGTAGGAAATATTTGAAGTCTATTTTGTTCCAAAATCAACCAATGGATGGATGGTTACTGTCATGAGTTAAGTATATAACTTAATGTCATATGAACTCTTTTAAAAAAATATATTGGTATTCTGCAAAATGTCAATGGTGATTCTCAATCATCCAGGTAGAATTGTCTGGAGGTTGAGTCATAGCAACTGGACTTCTTTTATATAAATTGATTCATGGTCCTATGGTGTTGCTTCTCCTATGGGCCATCCTCTTATGCAAAGGCTGTTTTTCTCCAATGTAGAAGAAATAATGTAGCTCTGAACATTCCTCACTGCACTGGATTGCATATACTGCATTGCTCTTCTAATGTTTTTATATTTGATCTTTAGGGTGGACAACCTTCTCTCTCAATGTGTTGGTGGGTTTGAAGAACACAGGTATGTGGTGTTTTCCAAATATCTGTGTTATGTTCACAGAAAAACCTCATCATTCTTACATGACCTGTGTATCAGAGAAGCTAAAGTGGATATTTGGAAAACAACACATACCAGTATTTTTCAAACCCAACAACACAATGAGACATCCTAAAGATCAAATATCAAACATTTTACATCCCAAAGACTCTACCTATTCACATATCACAGTAAAGAAAAAAGATGCTTTCCTCTGTAGTAGTCTATGAAAGGCTATTCTATTATCGCTTTTTCATAAAATACTACAAAATCTATTTTTTCCTCTAATATACTAATATTTATTTATGAAACTTATATTCCACTGATCTCACAACTGTGACTCTAGGTAGCTTATAGTCAACATGAATAAAACATTAAAACAATAAATATGTACATTAAAGTTTATTTTAAATTGCCAAAATGAAAAGTACGGAAGCAAAATGCAAATGGGAGTAGGTGAGGTTGACTCAGTTCATGAATCACCTCCAGGATGATAAGCTCTCATTGGGACCCCAAGCCAGTTGGTTGAGCCATGTCTTCAGGACTTTTCAGAAGACCAAAAGGTTAGTGCAAGCTTCACCTCAGGGGTCACAGTGTTCCACTGAATAGGAGCCATGGCAGAAAAGGATCTTTTCCTGGGTGCCACCAGCTGGAATTTCTCAACTGATGAAACTGTAGCATGCCTCTTCTGCCAGCCTGGTCGGTCAGGCCAATCACATTGGGGTGAGATAACCTCAGATAACCCTGGTTCCATGCCATAAAGGAATTTAAAGATAAGAACCAACACCTTGAGTTGCATATTGAAGCAACCAGTGAACTTCATGGAACTGTGGTGTAACATGGACCATCCTTGGAACCCCAAGAATTGTTCATATGGCCGAATTCTGCACTAGTTGTAGCTTCTGAATACTCTTCAAGGGTGGCCCCATACAGAGTGCATTGCAGTAGTCCAAATGTGAGTTGACTACTCTCTTTACTCTCTCACTCTTTAGCATGACTGACTGAATTCAGGGACTCCTGATCCAGGAAAGGGTGCAACTGGCATATAACATGAAGTTGTGCAAAGGCTTTCCTAGCCATCACTGCCACCTGCTCTTTGAGCAGGAGTTGTGAGTCCAGGAGAATCCCCAAGTTGCAGAACAGATCTCTCTGGGGTAGTGCTACTCCATACAATGCTAAAGAAGTTAAAGTCTGGAATCTTCAGGCACCCAATTTGGTCTTATCATCATTTAGTCTTATCAGGATTCAACCATAGTCTGTTGTCTTCCATCGTAGACCCTTATAGCATATAGGTACCAAGAGAGGGCAATGACAGCATCATTTGGATCAGTGGAGATGGAAATGCAAATTTATATATCATTCGCATACTGATGGTACCTCATCCCATAGTGACAAATGATCTCACCCAGTGGCTTCATGTACATGTTAAAAAGGAGTGGAGAACATATTGTGCTCTGCAGCATACCACAATGGAATGGCTATGAAATGGATCCTCTTATTCCTTATCAACACTGATTGGTACCAGCCTTAGAGAAATGAGCCAAATCAGTGCAAGATGGTACTACCCAAACCCAACCCCACAGCTGGTCTAAAAGGATATCATAGTTGATGGTACTAAAATCTGCTGAGAAGTCAAGGAGAGCAAGGATGGATGCACTATTTCCATCCTGCTCTCTCCATAGATCATCAAGTACAACCAATGCTGTCTCTGTCCCATAATTGGATCTGAAACCAGACTGAAAGTGGTCCAGATTATCTATTTCATCCAGGACCCTCTGAAGCTGCCACACAACCACCTTTTCTACTACCTTCCCGAAAAAGAGAAGGTGGGAAACTGGATGAAAGTTGCCGAGGCAAGGGAGGTTAAATTATGCTTTTTTTGAGTGGGGGAGTGGTGTAATTAATCTTTTCAAATATTTTTCATGCTATATAATACATGAAACCAATGTTCCCTAAAGAAATTAGGAAGCAACAGAATGTAATTTTTAGAAATTTACCATCATGTGTTGTACAGCATATAAATAGTGACAGGTCATATGCAGAAACATCCTATTATTAAAACTAAGTGTATCATTAGCCCTTTATACTTTCTGCCTTATGGTTCTGAACAGGGTATGCAAATATCTTTCAATAACATACCAAACACTTCCATTATAAAGAACTTTCTCAATCAGAATATCTATATTCAAAATAAGTCATTCTACTGATGATGTGAATTTCTATCAAACTTCACACTGTTGATATTATAGTTTTATGTATTAGAAAACAAATGCATTTTTGAAACCAGTAGGATTTTAGAACGTGAGCCCTTTTTTAAACATTGATTTAACAAAACAATGTAAGCACAGACAATGTGCTGTGCACAGCTGGTGTAGCTGCCAGAAAAAGAGGAAAGTCTGACACTGAAGTTCATTAATATTCAGTAGTGTAAAATTTGATGTTTTATATTCTGATTTATATTTTGAAATCACAGTCCTTTAGTTTGCTTTCTTTTCAGGTACTATTTCTTTTGCTGGGAGTTTTCAGCATAAATATGAGTCTAGTTTACTGAACTGTGCCACAATTAGCTATCATTGATTTGGTGCTATTCTATTTTCATTGTACTTTGAATAATACTAATGACCTTTTGTTTGATTCTATCTGTTTTTATTTTTTATTTATAATATTAATCATTTTCACCTTTGGTGAGAAAGCTAGTTATATATTTTATGAATAAATAAAAATTGAAAAGATATTCTTGTTTTTGTTCATGTCTTTGAAAATAATCTCTTTAACCATAGCTGGACTACTTGCTGTGACAACATGCTGTGGATCACTACATTTAATATCTGTAATTGAATTAGAAATTCAGAACAGGCTCAAAGCAGAAGAATACACTTTGTAGAGTACTTATAATGTTGTGATTCCATGAATGGACTATCTAATTAAAAGAACGTTCTCAAGATTGTTGTCAAGATATTAACTGCATAAGATTTGTGTAGTCTTGTACAAATTCTTACAATGTATATGGAATCCTAAATCCAAATTGTGCATTATTTTCTACATTTTCTTGCAAATTCCATACTATAATTCTTTTGGCTACTGTTATCTTTAGATGCAATCCAATAGCCTTTAAAAAAGAATTTTGGAAAAGAAGATAGAACTCAATCAACTCATATTTCTTGATGCTATTTTCTTTAATTATTGGAACAACACTTGGAAGCATAAGCATGAAGACAATATAAGTAACTGGAGCAGTAGTGGCCATTTACCAACCCATTTCATTCTGGCTATGGATGCGAATAGTGGGAAAGGCATTCTGCAAGACTAGTGAGAAGTGTTCATACTTAAGTCATCTTGGAAGTGGCTGATGGATTGAAGATTCCACCTCCATTTTAGCCTCCCATTAAGTTGTTTATTCCTTTTATTTTTATCATTTTACTCTATTATTACCTGTTGTACATTTTATGACTATTTTATTGTAAGCCACTTAGAGTTGCTTGCAGCATATTAAATACTATGGGTAGTATTTGATAAAATAATAATAATAATAAGACTTTTCATGACCCTGTGGACCACAGCACACCAGGCCTCTCTTTCCTACACTGTCTCCTGGAATTTGCCGAAACCTGCGTCCATCATATCAATGATGCCATATAACCATCTCATCCTCTACCATCCCCTTCTCCTTTCACCTTCAACCCTTCCCAGCATCATGATCTTTTCCAATTAATCCTCTTGTCACACTAGGTAGCCAAAGTATTTCCACTTCAGCT
>JANHZU010010377.1:0-10925 GCA_032468055.1 Acrochordus granulatus | reverse complement strand
CAGGCCTCTCTCATCTTTTTAAGTGGAAGAACTTGCACAATTGGTGGCTGACTAAATACTTTTTTGCCCCACTGTATTTCACTTTCTTTGTATTGAAATTTTGCTGAACGAAACTGCGTAATTCTGCATAGGATTTTATTAATGGAAATTGTGGTTCTTAAAAACTGAAAAACTAAGTACAAAGGTGTTATATTTCTGAGACAATTTTATTTTCTTCCTGTTCCTGTCTGGAGGGGAAGTAGCAAAGTGTTAGATCAAAATGTGTTCATATATTTGTGATTACGTACCTGATCTTTAACAATCCCACTTTTTCCGTAAGAAAGCAGACAGACTGATTCCCACTTTAGAAATATCTCTTTTTCCTGAGATATTGAAGCATAATCTTTCCCTTCTGAATCAGCTAACAGCTTCTAGAAAAGACAGATATGTGTACAAAGATCACCCAGCTGTGTCCAGAATACTGATTTATCTGCAGATAAGTGAAGGAATTTTCTTTACTAGAGAATGAAAATCATCATCAGGAAAATAAACTGAGATTCTATTGACTTCTTCCCCTAGAATACTGATTAAAAAGTGACTGAGAAGTGTCTCTGTGTTTGTGTGTGTGTGTGTAATCCTCATAAGGCATCTATTTTCTTGGAAAACATGACACAAATTTCTGAGATTTTTGATCATACATGACATTTGTTTCTTCTTCATGACATGCCCAATGCCAGTTATTAAAGAAAAATGGCTGGAAATGATACTTGTGGTTAGTTAATGAATATACAACCTTACAAGATGATTTACATCATAGTAATTTCATTATACTTTGGATTGCGAGCATCTCAGTTCACGAGATTTTCTCAAGATGAGAATTTTTTTTTAATAACATTTAATTTGGTTAATGAGTGGCAACTTGCAAGACAAGCACCGTGTGATGAGCTCGCAGGGGAAATCTTGCAACGGAGCCAATGATTCTTCTCTCTCACTCCATAAAATGCATAAATTGAAATTTGTTCAAGAGATTCAGACTTCAGATTCTCCTTCCAGGCAACCTGATTCCCCCTCCTTTTCTCCCTCTCGTCTTCCTCACACCAGCCAGGACTCTTTTCAAACTGAAGGAAGATTGACCCTCCCTCTTCCCTGTCACACACACACAGAGAGACAGCCCTCCCCCCTCCTATCTCTTCAAGAGTAGGAAGATTGACCCTCCATCTTCCCTGTCACTCTCTCACTCACTCTCTCTCTCTCTCTCTCACACACACACACCCTCCTGGCACCATCCAGCCCATCCCCCTCCTGCCCATTTCTTATCCCATCTCATAGCATGGAGGCAGGTTATGATGAAAAACATTTCCACACCATCTGGAAAAGATCCCTGGAAAAGCATTGCTGAGGGAAAAGGGAAAAGGCTGTTTTGCCTCGAGTGGCAGTGGCAGTGGATCCTCCTGATCCAAGAGGGCCACCCAGACTGTGCCGGTGGAGCAGCAGCTGATGGCCAGAATCTGCCTCAAAGCAGATCCATATCATTGTTACTTGTTTCAGATATTAGGGACAAACATTTTTATTCCATTGAAATTATTTTTTGTGAATATTTTTTGGGGTGTGGAACAGATCATCTGACTTTACATTGTGTCCTATGGGAAACTGCTTTGGTTTAAGAGCAATTCAGATTAAGAGCATTCTTCTGAAACAAATTAGACTCACAATTGGAGGTTCCACTGTAATACATTGCAGTTCACAAAAACTATAGTGATATTATTGTAATTCAAGAATTTAAGACCGAGGTCAGAGTTGGGAATTCTGTAACAGAGACACTAGAATGCAACTTGACCTTTTAAGACATGCTGGCTGAGGAATTCTGGGAGTTGAAGTCCATATACATTAAACTCTAAAGGTTGAGAAATGCTAAAATAATTGTTATTTCCAAACTGATTAGGAAGAAATGTTAAAATAATTGTTATTTCCAAACTGATTAGGAAGACCTTACGGAACATTTTAGTGAGAAGATCCAATAGTCAGCCTGATTCATCCCAAAATTCAGTGAGGAAAAGCTACAAGCTGCATTTTCTGAAAGCTCACTAGATGCTCACAGACTTTTATATTTCTGATTCAAACCTCATCTTCTCCTAACCTTCTGTTCAAATGGACTGGATAGCATAGCATGTATTGAAAGATTCTGCAAAATATTGTTGAAGTGGAACAAAAAATATGATTGGGACTTCATTCATGGTGAAGCATAGGTCAGTTGAGAATGATATTGTATGTTCATGTCCTTAACAGTTAGAGGGGCATCTTCATGCAATGTCAAGCAAGATGTGCTGATAAGCTCTAATCTATTCACAAATTTATTCCAAATATTTTCATATAAAAAGTGACTGAGATGATTAGAATAAAAAATGCCATTTAGTAACTTTTTCTAAATGAACCTGAAAGCCTTTTCCACTTTTCCATTATATATGATTTCTATAAAACATAGCCAGATTTTGCATAGATTTTAAAATATTTCTACTTGCCAGATAGCAACCCAAAATATGTTTTAGGTGTTGCTTCATTGTTCAATGAGTCTATGCTTATATTTCACTTGCCAGTCAAATTAGCATCTTTACTTGTCTGTAAGAGGCAGAAAAGGAATTTGAATTGTGAATATGTGGGTAGCATGGACTTGATTGGCAGATAAAATAGGAACAGACAAGTGACTGCTTTTCATTTAGGGACTTTTGCCAAGTTGATTTTAAGTGCATTACAAAACAGTAATTCCTTCTTTCAAGGAAAATTGTAGTTCAGAGTTATTTCAGTCAGAAAGGGTAGGAGAAGTCAACAAAGAAGTTATTCTTTAAAATAAATTGTTATTTTTCTGCATCTGACTTTTCTAAATGCCATCCTGAATCTAACATGCCTTGGTCCTCTTTTTCCAATAGAGGAAAACTGATTTTTTCCCCATGGTGTTGTTCTAATTTAGGTGCATTTCAAAAAAAAAATTACTTATGATTACAAAATTGTACAATGTTCTTTCCAAAAACCTGTAATGTGTGTGTGTGTGTGTGTGTGATTGTATGTATTTTCATTTTTATCATGTCAACCTTCATGATTGCCCAGACCAGGAAACAGACTTCACTGGAAGCTTTACTGAGGTAGGCTATATTAACAGAATCTTGCAAGTCTGCCTGTGTTTTTCCTCACCTCCTTCTTATACCCAAGTGAGTCAAGGAACAGCCAGCCTCATCTAATATAGTACAATATCCTTTTCTGAGATTCAAGGCAACTCTCTATTTTTTTATTTTTGTAACGGCTCCTGAATATTTTCCTTAAGCCCATCTACATAGCTTCCAACATAACATCATATGAATTATTTTGAGCAGCTTATTTGAGATGCAGCTGAAATGAGAGAATGCTGAACAATGTATTTTCGAAACACGTAAAAGAATTATCATGATATGTCGAAGAATGGAGTTGATATGATTACCATAAATTGTAACATCCAAGAAAAAAATGTTAAAAATGAAAATGGTGAAGATGCGAGTGCAGGATATAAATGGAAAAATGTTATGATATGAATGTGATTTTGTATGGATTATCTATGTGTCTTGTTTAAAATGTCTCTGAAGACTATACCTCTGTCTGACAATGAGATAATAGACTTCTTGGTCTCCTATACCAAGGGAAAATAGAAAGAGTGAATGTAAAAATTACAGAAGGATTAATTGTTTAAGTGAGCTTGAATTCAGATTGAAAATAAGTAAAATTTGAGAAGTGAAGTGCAGAACAAAGTGTAGACAATATTTTTGCTCTTCAGCTGATCATTGAAAAATGTATGAATGTAGCAAAGATGTTTTTAATTTACAGAAAACTTATGATAAAGTGAGTACCTTGATTTATGATGTGTTTTATACAATACAGAGGAGAAGGTTTATTGCTAATTATGTTAAGTAGTATATGATAGTATATAAATAAAGTATGAGTGAGAATAAATGAAATAGTGAATGCTTAGTTTAATACTGAGAGGAAGTGATGTCTTCTTATTTGTTTGATGCAGTTATATCCAAATATATCAGACGTCTTTGTGATGGCAGAGATGGTTGGTTTGTAAAATGTACTTGTTGTGAGAAACTGAATCATCTGAGGGAAATGTTAGACTCTATGTTGCAATGAGAAATATTGATCTGAAAATTAATTTACCAAAGAATAATATAGATCTGTTTGATAGGGATTATGAAATGAGCAATTGTAAATCATTCATAAATGATTAAAAAATAGCAAGTAGTTTAATTTGTGTCCCTTGATAGAATGGTTACTAAAATTTTTACATTTTAAGACATAAAAATAATAGTAGAAAGAAACAAACTGTGTATTAAGAATGTCTTCTGCCCTCACTGTTATATGGAAGTGAGTGTTAGATGTATCAGGAGAAACATATAAGTAAGCTGCAAATGGTGGGAATGGGATCCTTAAGTCTGTGTGGTAAAAAAAGAAGTGATAGAATTAACTAATGCTGAATTAATGTGGATTCAATAGAAAAGTGAGTGACCAGTATGAATTATGTTTGTTGAAAAAACCATATGAGAATCAAATTGCAAAACAAATTTATAAAGAACTGAAAAAAAGTAGCAGACTCAAAATATTGTTGCTAAACCAAATCAATGAAATCCTCAATAAAAGGAGTCAGACAATATCTGAACTGATGCAAGGATGTGAGACTAAGCATAGTTTTCAGGGATAGAATGGTATTGTGAATAGTGTTAGTGCAAACTAGTTTTTAGATATGCTTTCTTTTTCTTATTTCTTACTGTTAGAACTACCTGCCTCATGCAAGGTATAGGTGATAGTTAAAATACAGCAAGGGGGAACAGAAGATAAATGACAACCATTGCATTTCAAATCCAGGGAAACTTGTGACATAAATATCTCATGATTTCTGGTAGCTTTGAATATAGGTGAAAATAAAATCCCAATTTACCCTGAAGATCTAACAATTCTCTGTATTAGGTGTTATATTCCTTTTGGATAGTACCATGCCAAGATAATATGTTTTATAGTATTGTTGATTTAAAAGAAATATCTAAAGCAAGATGCAGCTACAGCATCCTTGAGATATGATTTCCATCCCTTGGATACATACAGTGAAGTCGAGCCCATTATCTCCCAAGGAAGTATCTCTTAATGTGTAGCTGAAATCTACCTCCCTGCAGTTCGTATCTGATGGTGCTAATCCTGCCTTCAAAAGCAACAGAGAACAAATGCCATCTCCCCTTGATTGTTTTCTCCTCCAGGCTAAAATTACCCAACCTTTTCAGCTGTTTTTTTTCAAAGTCCTTAACTACCCCAATTGCCTTTCCCTGGATTAATTCTAATTTGTTAATTTAGTGTGAAAAGTTTGCATTTTGAATATCAAACCTAATATTCAAAATGTAAACTTTTCCATACTAAAAAAGAGGTGATTTATCATCTTTTCCCTCCCAGGATTTTCATTTTTTTCTCTTTCACTATCTTCTCCTTGGAAAATTCATATTTTGTAGTCTTTTCTATCTTTGTAGCAATGCTTTATAGCAGCAGAGCAAAGGATGCTCTTAAAGTGAATCTGAATAATCTCAGAGAATTAATTAGATGGACTGGTGACTGGGTGTAAGTCCCTGTCCACCAATCCTCTTATCAGGATAATAGTATTTGGATAGGGTAAAGAATATATTGAGCTAAACTAGCTAAGGAAGATTTTATTCTCTTCTGTTTTGGTATTTTCTTCATTTAGTCTGAGGGACAATGTCATTGTTTTGTCAAGGTTCCAGAAAGACAGTGTTATTTCTCTGCAATTTCCATAACATTGAAGCAAAAACATTTCAGACATAGCTGAGTGCAGTATTTTGATTCATTTTTAAAACAGTCATTTAGCATAAACTAGCTATGGTAAAGGAAGTATAGCTATCATTTCATTTCTTTCCTAGAGGGAAAAATCTTATTGACATGCACAGAGAACACACATAGCCATCTAACCTAGAGACATAGGAGCTCTCAATCACAGCAGGTTTGTAAAACACCCCATGGATTGTATCACAAAGCTATCAACAAATATTTTTCATCTTCTGGTTGCATTTTTGTCATTTAGTCTTTGAATCAAGAGACCAAGTAATGTCTTTCCAAGGTTGCATCTGAAATTCTTCCCTTTGAGTTTAATCTGATGGGTTAGTTCTCCTTCTGATATTTTGTTTTGAGGATAAAACCATGTAGGCCTTCAGATCGCTCAAGATAGGTATAATTTCTATTTCAGAGATCATTGACTTCAGAAATATTTTTTAAAAACAAATAGCTTTATAAGTCATGCAGTTAATTAATAGAGATATTGTTTGGTATAGTGGTTAAGGCATCAGACTAGAAACCAGAAGTCCATAAGTTCTAGTCCTGTTGTAGGCACAAAGCCTTCAAAGTAGATGACCTTAGGGCAGTCATTTTCTCTCAGCCCTAGGAAGTAGGCAATGGCAAACCACTTCTGAAAAACTTTGCAGAAAACTGCAAGGATTTGTCCAGGCAGTCTCTGAGAATTGGACATGATTGAATGGAATAATAATTAAAAAATTAAAAGTACTATTCATCATAATTTAGCTTTTACTTAAAACCAGTAAAATTATTTCCTCATTGGAAAACAACAACTGCACACTATGGTTCTGGTTAATTCCTGGATTTATGAAAAATTTTCTCAAATCCAGTGAAAGAGCAGTATCAGAATACAATAAAATGAAAGCTTTAGATTGCTAGGAAATATTTTAAGAAAAAATGGGTTACATCACAGTCCATAAGTATACGACTTTTGATAGACAGGTTAAGATAGTTTTTCTCCTTAGGATTTCTGTAATTATTCATCACTACTGAGCAGTGAATGACATTTTAAGGGAATAACTTGAAATGTCAGACATAAAAAGAGATGCATAACACAGTCATACACAATTTGGAAATGAACAAAATAAATCGACAATGCATAAAATAAATGATTAGTAACAATAATTCAAATGGAAAATGCAGTGATTGTGAATTTAAAGTTTTAAAGGAAAGATTAATGAGCACAGTTAGGACCAGAACTTCCATTGCTAATCAAGGAGATTGTTAAGTGAGCTGTACCTGATTTTATGATCTTTTTTACCATGTTTGTTAATCAAATCACCTCAGTCATTAAGCATAGCTTCCCCTATTCACTTTACTTATCAGAAGCCAGCTGGCAAGATTGCAGATGGTGATCATGTGACCCACAGAATGCTGCAACCATCATAAATGGTTGGGTGAGATCATCTGTCACCATGGGATAAGGTACCATCAATATGATGATGATGCACAACTTTACATCTCCATATCTGGTGACCCAAGTGTTGCTATGATGCTCTTTCACAGTGCCTGGAGGCTCTGAGGGCCTGAAAGGGCACAACAAGCTGTGGATATGTGGGACTTCTGATTCTGAGGGTTTAACACCTTTAGTTCTAGCACTACCCCAGAAGACCCAGTGTGGAACTTGGGGAATTCTCTTAGACTCATGACTCCTGCTCAAAGAGCAGGTGGCAGCTATGATTGGAGATCCTTTTCACAACTTTGTGTTGTGTGTCAGTTATGCCTGTACATGGACTGAGAATCCCTGTGCTCAGTCACTCATGCCCTAGTCATCTCTCACTTGTACTACGGCAATGAGCTCTACACGGTGCTACTCTTGAATGGAATCCAGAACTAAAACTGGTACAGAGTGCAGCTGTATGGACAGTTCTTGGGATCCCAAGGGCAACTTGTGTGATATCATTGTTGTGTGAGCTGCACTGATTGCTGGTTTGCTTCTGGGTACAATTCAAGGTGTTAGTTATGACCTATAAAGCCTTTCATGGCATGGGTCCAGATTACTTAAGGAACCAGCTCACTGCAATGGGTTCAGTCCATCCCGACCATGCCAGCAGTAAAGGCATGCTACAGATCCCATCAGCCAGGAAATTTTGGCTGGCGGGGTCCAGAAGAAGGGCCTTTTCCACTGTGGCACCTGCCCTTTGGAACATCATTCCACCCAAAGTGAGATCAGCTCCCACCATTTGGCCTTCCAGAGAGACCTAAAAACATGGCTCTGGGGGTTGGCCTGGGGGCTGGATAGCCATGAGTCATCTGTGAAGTGGCTATTAGATTGATGGCCTCACCTCACTTTTGCTCCCCACCATCTTGTATACCTTTTTACTTTTTATCTTTATTGCATTTATTTAGCATGTTCTATATGCATTTTATTAGTTTTTTATTGTAAGCTGCCCAATCACTTATTATTTATTTATTTTTATTTTTATTAGATTTATATGCCTCCAAGCTTAAAATGACTTATAGTGAGTAGGTCAGTGAATAAATTTAATAAGTAAATCATCCCGTTTGCCAAAGGCCCAAATTTTGAACATGTGGCTTCAGGAAAGCTGTGGCAGTTGTAAGTGCAAGGACCAGCCATAAATCATTTTTTTCAGTGCTATTGTAACTTTGAATGATCATTAAACAAATGGTTGTAAGTTCTTCTGACTTTTTCTGAATCTTTACGTATCAGTTTTCCTCAGCTTTCACCACCACAGCTTCTTGGGACCTTCTTTCGAGACTTCTTTCTCAGTAGACAGCAATACACTTATCTTCATGCCTGTTCCTTAATCAGGAGATTAAACTGATGCTTAGATGTGAATTTAATAAACTAGCAAGCCTACTAGTTTGTATATATTCAATTCTTATTTCCTATTTCTGAAATATTTAACTGATTTATCTTCAATTCTATCTTATACTTCATTGCCCAGTTACCAAGCTCACTGAACTTTTAAAGAACCATTTTTCCCACATGAAGTGATTTATGGGTTTTAGAAAAATATCAAACAACAAATCAATCTTACCATAGGTACACTTTAAATTCTCTGCTCATTATGAATGATAGTAGAGTTCTATCTCTCACCCTGAAAGAGGTCAAGCTTTGACAATACTCATTTGAAGTGCTTGCAAAACATTAAGCCTTTCAATTTTTATAGAAGTCTCACAGATACATAAGTGTTCACTTATGCTGTTTTCCCCTTTTTCTAACCTGATCATTTCTCTTTTGGAAAATGGCAACACATGCAATGCAGGCTCTAGTGCATTTCCCCCCCTTTTGTTTCTTTCACTTGTGGAGATGGGGCTACAAGTAGAAAGAGGAAAAGGGGAGGTATTGTCCTAGTAAACCAATGCAAGGAGATCTGTGTTTATTTTCTGACCTTGAGGAGTCACACTTTTGCATGTATCCCTTCAGTTTATCTGTTAGTTCTAATAAGATCCCATTAGACATAAATGTTAAATTAGATGCCTTAATTTACCAGATTAAATATATTCTTGTGTTTCTTGTCTGTGAAGACTCTCACTCGTCCAGGGTAATTGCATCACAACAAAGTTTAAAAAACAGGCATCTGGACTGGATTTTTTTTTTCTCAAGTAGAAGACGTTTATGATCTCTAGTGAGGTTGGGAGGAGGATTGTGCATCTACCGTTGTCCTACTTGGCCTCTTGGTGGCTTTCAGTACCGTCAACCATGGCATCCTTCAGTTCAGAGAATCTGAAGTAGGAGGCATAGTATTGTGCTTGTTTGTCTCATTTCTTAAGCATCAATTTGAGTCAGTGGTGACTGAGGAAGAGAGGTTCTGTCCTTGGCCCCTATTCTGTGGATGCTGCAGGCTCAGTGCTCATTTCCTATTTAACATCTATATGAGGCTGTTGGGCAAGCTTATACATCACTGTGATATAGTACGTCAGTACATTAATGATACCCAGTTATATTGTATATCAAATATGATTGGTACATTAATGATACCCAGTTATACTACAGTATATGAAATATGCTTGTTGTTATGTAATAAAGTTAAGGAATTATATCTCTGCCCGTGACAAATTAAGTGATGCCATGAACATCTTATCCCAGTTCCTGGAAGCTGTGAGGGTCTGGATTGGGAAGAATAGGCTCCAACTGAACTCTGGTAAGACTCTGGATTTTGGAACCTCCTGAATCTAGGACTAAGCCACCTTTTGTGCTGGATGGGGTGGCACTTCTCCAGACAGAACCTGTGTGCAATCTGAGGATCCTCTTGGATTCATAATTCCTGCTGAAAGATGGCAGTCATGGTTAGGAAGACCTCTGCACAGTTTCATGTTGTGTGCCATTTGTGCCGATTTCTTGATTGGGTACTCTGTTCACAGTCACTCATGCCTTAATCACCCTAGATGAGACTGCTGTAATGCATTCTACATGAGACTGCCCTTCAAGAATATTCAAAAGCTTCTAAGTGGTACAGAATTCAACATCAGAGGCAGTTTCATGTGCTTCTAGAACAACACATTACAACTCTAATCTGTGAGCTGCATTGTTAGCAATTTGCCTCTGGTCCAATTCAAGGTGCTGCTTTTGACCTTTAAAGCCCTTCATGCTTTAAAGAATGAGGAATTACCTCTCCCTGATGATATCTGTGTATCCCATTAGAACTGTCAGAGAAGGCAAGTGGTGGGTCATATTGGCTAGTGGCTTATATTTGGCAGGTCCTTCCCTGCTATGGCACCCACATTATGGAAACTTCTGCCAACCTAGGTTCATCCCTGTTAATGTTCTATAAGTCCCTCTGTGATCAGATTTGCAGCTCCAAGGGACTGGTAACATTCTAAGATAACTCCATCATCATGGTTAATATTTGCTTTCTCATGGTTTATGTATTTTAATAATGATTGTTTATATTTTTAATTTTGTTGTTGTTGTTCAGTTGAGCATTCGTGTCTGAGTCTTCACGACCCCATGGACTGCATTACGCCAGGTCCCCCTGTCTTTTACTGCCTCCTGGAGTCTTCCCAAGCCCACGCCCATCACACCGACTATGATATCTATCCATCTCATCCTCTGCCGTCCCCTTCTCCTTTTCCCTTCAATCCTTCCCAGCATCACAGTCTTTTCTAAT
>JANHZU010010376.1:0-11705 GCA_032468055.1 Acrochordus granulatus | reverse complement strand
AAAGTATTTATTTCAGCTGTTCTAATTACATATTTAATTATAGCAGATGGGAATAAGTAACTGTTAGACTCAAACTGTTGCTTGAAGTAGAAAAAAAAAAAACCTAGCAGCTCCATTCAGGATGGCCAAAGTTGAGAGATGTATGGTAATTTATCTATCTGATTTTGATTTATTAGGTTGATGTTAACTCTTAGGGACAGGCATAGATAGACCTTCACCAGAATGTTCTAACTCCAATTTCTTTCTTCTCCAGTTTAAGATACATGATACTTCAATAGAAAGCAACTTTGAACAACTCCAGATTCAGTACAATGATTAAAAAATAGATAAATTTAAAAAATCAGTTAATTCTATAACCCAATATTGCTCTAAGATAAACTATCAACAATCACCACCAACACTTTTCTCAAGGAGAGACTGTTTGTGTTAGTTCCAGTTGTGTCAGGTCTGTTTTGATATAGAAACAAAGACCTAGAGAGGCCTGAAACAATTTTTCTCTAAAATGTTTTAATGTGTGATGGCCACAATAGAAATTAAACAGGCAGAGAGATGAGTGTGGATAAATACCCCAGCAGTGTTCTTAGTGGACATTAAAAAAACCTACACAAATTGCTAAATTTCAGCAACATCAGGAAATATCAGGAGAGAAGCTATCTACTCAACTGTTATGCAACTGTGTATATGCAGGCAATAAGTATTTAGCTGGTAAAAAGATAAAGGTTACAGTCATGCCCAGTCATGGCCAAAGAGTCAGTGTGTCCAAAGACACTTCTGTGGTCATGTGGCTGGCATGACTGTAAGCGGAGGCACACCGATGCTGTCACCTTTCTCACAGAAATTTATCTATCGATTTATCTACTTGCATTTTTACATGCTTTTGAATTGCTAGGTTGGAGGGAGCTAGGCAGACAACAGGAGCTCACCCCATTATGTGGTAACTCTTAGGTCTTGAACTCAAGCTGCCGACCTTCTAGATGACAACCCCAGCATCATAACCACACACACCACCATGCACTCTTCCATTCAGCTGCTAATACTATTTAAAAGCAAGCTTGAAAACTAAAGCCATAGATTCAATTGAGAACATGCACTGTGTAGTTGCAGAGATCATTATACCTGTTTGCTGAAAAGCAGGCCATGAGATGAAAAAGAATTGCTTATTTGACTTTGGCAGGTAAGAGTCAGCAGTGAGATATTGAAGCATAGTCCTCCTAAGCTTTTTTTTCAGATGTGATACAGAACATTGTCTCATTAGCAGTGAAAAAGCCAAATCTAACTATGAGTCTAGTCAGCATATGTGAAAGGCATATGAGGCAACATCAGATCTTAGACATGCAAATACCTTGCTTTAACCTTGCTGGGCTATTTCTTCTCCAAATTCATAGTTAGCTAGAAATGTTCATTTCATTGGAACTTTTCTGACTAGCAAATAAACCTAGGTTGGAGGTTGTATGAATTACCTCTTTGCCAGCTAAACATTCATGCAGTGATATTTGACAGTGAAAGGACTAATCCTTTTTTATGTATCACAGGATATAATTTAACAGCATTATATTTCAAAATAAAAATGGTAGAAGGACTGACAAACAAAACAGTATAAAGTGCATGCATTAAACACTCAAACAGATTGCAACGTTAAGCTGTCTTCTGTGTAATAGTGATAAGATGACTATAGATGACTTCCAAATATCTTTAAACATTTCTCTCAGTGTACTCCTCTAAATTGCTAACAATGGCACAACAAAGTAATTTTGTTAGTGCTGTCTTATAGGTTCTATTCATTATCTTGAAGAACTGAGATTGATTTACAAATTACCTCCCATGTGATGACAAGTTCAGATCTGCTTCCTCCACCTCCGCTCACATTTGTGGGTGCCACTGTAGGAACTGACAGAAAAAGACACACCTATACATATATGCACAACAGACATGTGCATATTTTTTTTAAAAAAAATCTGTCATATGCATTCATGGCTTTGTGAAATGAAGGGGATAATTTGAAATTCAAAGTCATGGAGTGGTTTACATCAACAAAAAATAATTGGTTGCTGAATATTTGCTGATCCACAATGTTCTTTTTTAAATTGATCATGACTATATCTACAAATAACATGGGGAAATTCTATCTTGAGCTTGAGAAGGGATTATGCTGTTGAGATTTGGAGCTTGGTTTTGAGATATATTGGGACAGCAGTTTCCAAAAAATCCAACCAGCTGTCATTGTGATATAACTCATGTCTCTGTCATAGATTATTTCACTCCAATCAATCTGAAGCAATAGGCATTCATAGATGACTTCTGTATAGGCCGGAGTCCTGTATAGGTAGTGCTTGATTTACAACCTCAATTGGGAGTAGGGGGTTATTAAGTGAGATGTACCCAATTGCACATCCTTTGATGGTTAAGTGAATCATTGCAGTTAAGTGAATTAAGTGAAGCCAGCTGGAAAGGTTTGCAAAGGGTGATCACATGACCCCAGGATGCTGAAATCATCATAAATACATAAATACATTGTCATGTACCTGAATTTTGATCATGTGACCATGGAGACACTGCAATGGTCATAAGTGAAAGGACTAATTTTTAGTCATATTTTCAATGTCATTGTAACTCTGTTGCTAAATGAATGGTTGGAACTCAAGGACTATTTATACCCACTTACTTGAATTCATGGGATTTATTTTTCTGCAGATAGATTTTGTTGCACTAATGCCACAAAATTATTCACATCACCAGTTCTTGTATAATAAAGCCTCAATATATCTTAACTACAGTTTAGCCAAAAAATGTGATATCTTTAAACATGTAACCTTTTAATTGTTGACAAATTTATGATTTATTTTATGATATATAGTCTATACACATAAAAAAATTATATCTTATTTTTGGATGGAAATAATATATATTGTCAAATTTGGCTGTTATCAAGAACTTTATTACTTTGGCTGTCATCAATAACTTTGAGTGAATTGCTTTGGAGCTGCCCAACATAGGAAAGTGGAACGGGAAGATTAGCTAAAATAAAGAATTAAAAGAAAACTTTTCAGCTAAGCACAGGTGACATTCTACTGTCCAATGAAGTGGTTAATGCTCAATTAGAGCTTGTGTTAAATAAATAAGTATTTACTATATTTGCATGGAAAACAATACTACTGCTGAACAAGACCTTAACTGGGTTGTAGCTGAGAATCAGATGAAAATTTGCAGTTACAGTAACTGCACATTAATTCTTACTTCCATTTTAATGAAATGAGTAGTTGCTCATTTGCTTCTAGAAAAAGTATCAATGTGTGATTAGATTTTGTTTAACAATGTAGGCCTTATAAGGCAGACTCCATTTCCTCATTTATTACCATTTGTCACAACTGTTGCTCTGAAGCAATCTAACAATTTAGCAGAGAGCTAGAAAACACAATTGCTTCCCTATTGTTTTTGGAACAATTATATTTCAAGTGCGTAGGGTTTATTCAGATCTGCAGATCCTGCACAGTACAAGAAAGCTGCTATTTTATTTTGAATCACAATGGTAAGGGAAACTGCCCATTATAATTACAAGCTGTGATGGTCATTAAGTGAGATGACCATGTGATCACCATGCTTAACAACCTCTACTCCTGCTCTTCCTGATGTGGTTGTTAAATAACCACACAAGTTGATAAGCAGAGCAGTGGGGTGCCTCAGGGGATGGGAAGGCCCTGGGAGGCTAGTGCAGGCCAGGCTCACCTATCCCAGGACTCTAAAGGCCTCCCTCATCCTCTGAGCACCAGTGCTCCACTTCCTACCCCTTGGGGTCTCTGCAGGCTTTGGACCTGGCTTCCAGTCCACCAGGTCCTACCCCTCCTTTCACACCCCCATCACAGTTCATACACTTATCTGTGGAATATCTACAGAGCTCCAGAGCTTGCATTGGGAAAGGACACTTGATCCCTCAACATCCCTAGACCATGTAGTTCTATCCTGGATATGGGCACCATTTTTGGAGTGTCCACAATACATTGCAATACTCTGAAAATGGTTCCTACTACCAGGACAGAGCCACCTGGATGATGAGAGGTAGAGTGGCCTGCCCTCCTTCTGTAAGCTTTGGAGGGCAGGCCACTCCACCTTTTTGCATCCCTACAGGTAAATAGGAACAGTTGCATCCCTAAGCCACATGGCTTCATTGCAGAAGGACACTTCATTCTCTGCAAGCTTTGTACTCTGCAAGCTGTAAAGATCTTCTAAAGGTAAGTTCATGATAAGTGATGAAGAATGAGGAGGAGGATGTGGGGCCTGGTGGGGTGGGAAGCAGGCAACCAATTACCAGTTTCTAACACTTGACATCTCAGCTTGACATCTCAGCTAGGAAGTTGCAGCTGGTGCCACATTCAAATCCAGATGGACACGTCTTGTGTCCAAGCAAATTTCAGTAAAGCATACCAAGTCAGTCTTCTTTTCCATTATTAAATCAAGGCAGGTTTTATTACAGACCAGCATTGCATCAAGCAGTAGAAGCAATCAAAGACTGGGCACAAACACTCTCCAAAGAGCAAGCATCTTTTACTTGTATCGGTCATTATCCATCTTGTCCAAAAATATGAAATTCAGTACTTTAAGTAGTGTATTTCATATTTTTGGACAAGATGGAAAAGCATGTTGCTGAAATAGATCCATGGACAGTCATGTAGAATCCTTTTTTTGGGGGGATGGGTTTGTGAGGGTAGAAGTGGGAGAAGCTGCTGACCATTGTTAAATTTATATTGGAATTATATAAAATACCTATGTTCTGATATAAAACTAGGAATAGAAAAGGATATAATTTTTGCTAGAATGAACACGTGAACTTAGTTTTGTACTGTAATGACAGGTTGTTTTTTTAATCAATGTAATCTACCCAGCAGCATCCGCTGGAGCCAATAAAACAGTTAGTCTGATAAAAGCAGCACTGTACCATTAGATTCAAGCCTCTCCCCTTTTGTGTGTACATCATAAAAGCATATAGCTTGTGGCATGATTGCAAAATCATGCATATTTTAGGAAATGTATATGTGAAAATACATCAGGGAAATCCTAGTGAACAGCACTATATGTGTTAAGATAGTTGCCTGCCTGTTAGTATTATATAACTGTATTAATTATATATGCTGATTAATATTCAAAAGAATTTACTGATTTCTCCTTCCTTCCTTCCTTCCTTCCTTCCTTCCTTCCTTCCTTCCTTCCTTCCTTCCTTCCTTCCTTCCTTCCTTCCTTTTCCATTATGAAAATCTTTGTATTGCAGTTTAGCTATTATTAGTCTTAAATCAATGTGAGGCATCTTCGCTGCCAATATTTAGCTGAAAAATGGGGACAGAGAAATACAAAGAAATAAATATGAATAAGCTTCAAAGTCCTTGATTGTCCTTTGAATGTTACTAAAAGGTAGGCCATTATGGTTTAACATTATTATGAGTAAAACTGCATTTTAAGAGCTTCTTATTTAAGTAGCTTACTGGATGCTTTAGTTCTTAGTAGCTCCGATGGTGTGCTTGGTTCCCCAATTCCAACACTATTAGCAGCAACAACTCGAAACTCATATTCAACCCAGGGATTTAGATCAACCACTGTAGCTATGTGGGTCTTTCCATTAATAACCTCAGGAACTTAAAAAGAAAAAAGAAAATGGTTAGAGACAGAACAACTGGAACAGTTGACTTACATAGAATGTAAGTCAGAAATATGTACCTGTTGAAACCGCTTGCCATCCCACAGAAAAAGGGGTCCTTGTCTGAATTGTGTATGTGTGGATAGGACTGTTATTCTCTGCTCCTGATTTCCAATTCAGCACTGCAGTTGTACTAGAAACATATTCAATACTAACATCTTTTGGTGGGCCAGGAATGCCTTATTGAAAGAAAAGATCGGTGTTATTTTAGCAGAATTGTTTAAATTCTGTTGCTCTTTAGAGTTTACTATTGAACTTTATATTAATTCACATGATTAAAGGGATTGTTCAAAATGCACATGGGAAATTCCCTTGAACCATCTAGTATGAGCTGTAATGGCTAAAACATCTTATATTAATGCCTATATACAGTAGATTTGATTTACTGTATCAACTAAAGAAAGATTATTTAAAATCCAGGCTCAGGACCTTCCTGATACTGAGGAAAAACAATACCTGAGCAGCCGTGCTGACTGGGAGATGTAATTCAGCAACCTCTCTTGTTAGCAATTCCCCATCCCTGTCAGAATAATGCAGTCTAAGCTTCATAAAGGAATTTTCTCTCCAGTTTTTAGGCAATCTCTTCTCTTTTAACTCTAGCCACAAAGTTTTTTAAAATGGCTTTGTAACTGGAATTGAGAGATTTTTTCTCAAATATCTTAAATATTTCTCAATTGTGGCAACTTTAAGCTGAGTGGACTTCAACTCCCAGAATTCCCTAGCCAGTACTGCTGGCCTGAGAATTGTGAGAAGTGAAGTCCATACAGTTTAAAGTTGTGAGGTTAAGAAAATTAGATAAGATAAATGAAATAAACAGTAAAAATTAAATTTATATGCCACCGAGAATCGTTCTGAGTTCAGAGGCATATAAATTTAATAAATACATAAAATAAATAAAATCCATACATTCCTATTTCATCCTGCCACTTCCAATTAATATGGAATGAACCAACTATTATGTTATCTGCTAGAATTCATGGTACCCTATAGCTCCCCTATTTTCTAATGCCTGCCAGAAGAATATGTGGATTCCAGCCTATAGTTGGAACATGGTAAATTAAATTTCTGAGATCTAATCTTCCATGTAACCACTATCAACTAAATTTAGGTTCATACCTGTTTCTTGACTAATAGCCCTGGGAGTGGTTTTCTTTCCCAATATCTAAACTAGATAAAATGTTAGTTTTCCCTTTCCATTCCAGCCTTCATTATATGATTCAAAATTAAATAGTTCTTGACTCTAATATTTATAGATTAGTCTTAAGGGAACATACATTCTCAAAATACAAGAGTAAAAATAATAGGAGGAAGAAATCAAATGTACTAGTTCTTCAAATTAATCAATTACTTACCAAGCAAATTTTAATCTCAAGGGAATATGTAACAGGAGGAAATACATCTGAGCTTTGGAGCATATTTAATTTAACCAGGTTCTCTGAAATTTATGGGTACCATGCTCTTCTATGTAATTAGCTGAATTTTTACAGTTTATAGACTTACCCCTTACAATTATTTCTGCTGATGTTGATAGAATGTCCATCAGTGTTTGCACAGTGCACATATATTTTCCAGAATGATTTAGCTGAATATTTCTTATCATAAGATCCCCCACAGAATCCTTAGATAAAAATATAAAATCATACATGATGTATCTCCCATAATGGGTATTTTTGTAACTTGCTAAATATTAATGAAGATGCAGTTTTTAAATTGAATTATTCATTACTGTCATCCATTTCTTTCATTCAAATACTTTTATTGCAGTTTCCCACAAATAACGCCAACACTGAAAGCGAAAACTAAATGGATGTGGCTATTTAAAGCAATAAAAATTCCACTGAGTAGTTTTCCGAAATGGACCAAAACCTAAACCTTATGACTTAGAGGAAACATACTCCTGAAATACATTTTGGGGATTTAGGACAAATAATAAGGACATATGTTTTATAGTAAGGTTTTATCAAGCATTTTAGAAGGAGGTGTTCTATTTCTTCTAATAGTGGGACTGAGTCAGCTCCTCTTTAGTTGTAGAAAATAATACTATCATATTTAGACTGAATATTTCTTTAATTACTGCAGCCACTCAGAGCCCCTGTGTTGTAAATCTCTTCTAGAAATATAATATCAGTAGAAGTTTTCAACTATTTTTAACATAAAATTTAAGCTGGACTTTGGAAGCAACATCTTCCTTTAAAGACTCTTCTTTAAAAGACATCATAATAGATTTTTTTGAATATGCAAGTTTTCAACTTCTTCCAGGGTTACTACTAGCATGCCTTGCCCTTGAAATGGGAAAAAAGTGCTTCTCTAACTGCTTAGTTTCTTAAAATATCCAAAACAAAGAGAAAGTATAATGTTGATAGAAATACCCTGTTATCATTTTGGTTGATGATAGATTTAAATAATTATACAATGCTAGACTTAATATTAGAAGATAATTGGAGATGACAGATACCTATTTTTCACACACATACTATTTTTTCACACCACACATAAAAAGTCCCTTTAAGTTGTTTACTACCGAGAAAAATTTTAGATCTATTTTTCATGTGATTTTAGAATGAGATATTTTTAAATGTGTACCCAAAAATTTTGTTGTTCATTCATGCAGTCATGTCTAACTCTTCACGACTCCTTGGACCACAGAATGCCAGGCCTCTCTGTCCTGCATTGCCTCCTGAAGTCTGCCCGAACCCATGCCCATTGCACTTACTATCTAACCATCTCATCCTCTGCCATCCCCTTCCCCTTTTGCCTTCAATCTTTCCCAGCATCACGGTCTTTTCCAGTGAGTCCTCTCTTTGCATTATGTGACAAAAGTATTTGAGCTTCAGCTTCAGTATCTGTCTTTCCAGTAAAGTACACAAAAATATATGCACATAAACGATAAATGAAACTTACACCTCCAGCTCTTTCAAAATGAGTCATTCTTTTTTCAAAGTCAAGAAGATTACCATTGAATGACCATGCAAAAACAACCTCGATGGATGGATCTTTGGATACTTGGCAAGGCAGAACTATACTTTCTCCAACGGTAACATCCATATCATAAGGTGGGTTAGTGATGACAGTTTTTTCTGTTGGACAAGAAAAAGTCCTTCTTGGTTATATATGAAGTTCACAAATTTCACATATATTGGTATTTCAGGAATAATCATAAATATCTCAAAGGTAATTTTCCAAAGAAAGCAATTCAAAAGACCTTAAGTCATTTCAAATATGCTCTCAATCGCTTCCTTAACAACCTTCTAGAGAGACAAGAGAATGAGCTATTGTTTTGATCCCTGCACACTATTGTTGAAATAATTGCCTGATAAATTAGAGGTAACAAGTCCCCTGTTCTAAGCAGTTTAAGTGAATACAATTTATGTTGATGAAAGTATTAGGCAATCTTTAGGCAATTCATATGCATGCAAATAAATCGCACTAAAAAGTGTGGCTACAGTGATAAATACTATATCAATTATGTGGACTGGTAGGAGGACTCCATTGTTTCTGACCTGCAAAGCTTTGAAAATGTTTGTTGAAAAATATAATTATTCACAATCCAACCAGTACTTATTTTGGAAGATTCTTTTTTTTTCTCAAGATGGAAGAAAAATTTTGATTTTGAAAACAAATTGACACATTGAATCAGATATAAAACTCTCCTGAAAATATAAGGTAATAAATAGTATCCTTTTGCCCACCGTGACTGGCCCTAGATAGAACACTGGAAAATGAACCTTTATCTATCTCTTCCTGTTTGTGTGAACAAAGTTCTGTTGAAGAGGCTATGCATGTAGAAATCGATTGTATGAAGGCAAGTGAATGCACTTTTAAAAATATATCCAGCTTCTCTGTTTCTTTCTTTCTCCCTATATTGTAGAATCAGGGTTTCATCTCATGAAGATTAAGGATTAATCTTTCAGATCACAATCCTGCTTTATATTTTTTTTACTTCTTTAACTGCTCAGGATGATTGCCAGATTAGGCTGCATGATCTGCATATGAATTTCCAGCCAACTGTATCATTTTAGGCATGAATACAAAGATCAGCCCCCCTGCAAAGTATCTAATTTTGAATGTGTTTTTCATATATTTAATACACATGGAAGTTATTAGCTGATAGAAATAATTGAAATTGAAGCTGCCATTTGCTTAAGCAAACCCACTAAAAGGTTGGGGAAGGCCTACAACCAACATTTTACGTGTTTCTGTTTGTAAAGAAATCTGGAAAACAAAATCCAGAAAGTATTGTTCACCATTATTCCACTTTCTAGAAGAACCAGAGACATCTCAAGAAAAATAGGTAAGTAAAGTAGACAATGATAATTATATTGTAAAGTACAAAAGTGATAAGCAGTTCAACCAGGTGTTCCATGTAATATGCATTCTTTCATTCTTAGTGGAACAAAAAGTATATTTTATAGAAGAGTCTCCTTGGATATATCAGTCTAACTAGATCACATCAGTTTCTATGAGCGATGCTAAAATGATTGCTTCATTTGATCCAAGTTGTTGTTTTTTATGAGTCTTTCTTTAAAACTTCCATTTTCTCATTAGCTATCTGCTTTGCCTGCTATTTGCAAGAATATATCATGGAGCAGACTCTGTTTCAAAAAAAAATAGACAAAGTACTCAGTGCATTTGAAGTATAATAGAGGTTTCTATTACAAAGGATAAACAGCCCAATGAACAGCAGTAAACATTAGATTTGTTTATTAGATTCTGACATTTCAGTTGAATACAATACAGAAGCAATGAGGCCTATAATTGAACAGCCAAAACTTCTCCAGAAGGGAACCAAAATAAATGTTCTCCAAAAACACTATAATTGTAATATCATGTTATTATTTTGATTTTTAATAAAATTTTCAATTGTCAAATTAAGGCTTTCATTACATTTTTGTGAAAAAAAATAGTTGTAACACCACACAGGCTCCATCTCTACATGGTATATAATGCTATTTGCTAATAATTATTAAATGCTGGCTGAGATCTAACAAGTACTCTTTAGTACACCGATGTAGTATCTTTAAATATAAATCATCATTATCAGGTTGGAAAATTACAATTATTTGAAGCTCTCACAAATTATTTTGGGTTATGTATGTTATTTGATATGAAAAGATATGCTAGGATTTTGTATACTGAGAAGGTAAGAGTATATAGCATGTATCTCCAAAACTATGGGATAGAAGCAACAACAGGGTTTGCAGTGGTTCTAGATAAGAGATCCTAGCCAGGATAATGTAAATATGTATAGGACAGAATTGGGCTTATTGTTGTTGTATAGTGCTTAAAATGTGCCAAAATCTGATCAGTGTTGTGTCTTTAGCATTATCAGAGAAATGTTAAATGTTTGTCAAAAGAAGCAAAAGCAACTGTGTGGAGAAGCGTGCTTCTGTCCATGGAGTTATATGGAAATAGAATTGAATATTTTGGAAGAAATATTAATATAACTTTAATGCAGTGGGAATGGGTTATCTAAAAACTGTCTGCAAGAATACAGGAAAATATAGTTTTAAGAATGAATGGATACTTAATGAATGTGAATTGAATTCAGGCTTGAAAACAGTATGTTTAGGAAGTTTGGTCATGTAAAAAGAATAAGTATTAAACCACAAAACAAATATAAGAAAGAAGAATAAATGGACCAAAAAGAATGGAAGACTAAGGAAGTTACAGTTGATGGAACTGATGAAAGTCCTGGAGTCTTGAAAAAGAGAAATGAATAGTTTAAGGAACAAATTGATATTTATGAAGCGGTGTATGGTCATTGTAAAGGCAAGAATGCTTTGCAAGGATAGAAAGGTATAAACCAGTGGTGTATGTGTAAACTAGATTTCTTCTTGTGTTGATGCCTTCTGTACTTTGTATGATGTCGGTTACTTCAAAAAGGAATAGCATAATGGAATATATGTACAAGATTGCACTAACATATCATGTTGTAAAATATTGTTATGTTGCAATATCTGGCTTTGCAGTATGCGTCGGCCATGAGCCGCCAGACGAACCAAAGCAAGATAACATAGAACGG
>JANHZU010010375.1:10892-25317 GCA_032468055.1 Acrochordus granulatus | reverse complement strand
CTAAATGAAGAGGAAATAGGCAGGCCAATTTAAACTAATTGCTGAGCAGATTTTTGTTTGTGCTAACTATGGTTTAGAGAAACATATAAAACTTAAAAATATATATTTGGAAATGTCTTTCCTTTGCATACTTAAGATCAGTTGTAACAATAGCCTACTGTTAAGTAAATATAGAAGTGGAAATTTGCAGTTTAATTCACACCTATGACAGAAGAGGATTCTTAGTGTACTATTACTAGCATATAACATCAAATAAATTGTAACAAATCAGATAATGTGCCCAATAAAACATGGCCATGCATTTTCATAATTTCACTTTCATTTCTCACTACTTGCTACTTCTCTATTTTGCAGAATAGTAATCATTTTTCTACTGATGCCCTACTAACGTTTTTCACTATCTTATTTCACTCATTTCCTGCTAAGTTGTTCATTTCACATTTCATGGTTTTTCTCTGCAGATGACCCTCATGTACAATACTCTGCAGTGAGCAGCTTTGTGTTCCTTCGTTTCTTTGCTGTAGCTGTAGTATCGCCTCATACTTTCCATTTACGACCTCATCATCCAGTAAGTTCTGATAACGTTATGTTCAAAACAGTTGGTGAGCTTAGTGAGGGGGATGTATATACAGAGATAAACCTATAACATAAGCAGAGAATTGAGGGACTCTGGAGCCCTCTTAACACCTTAAAAAAATCCACTGATCAGTTATTTTAAAGTTAAAATAATTTCCTATTTTCAGAAAAATTAAGGACAAATAACACATTTATGCTGGTCTGTGACCATAATAATGATTTGATTTGAACACTTATTGTTTGGCATGAAGGATCAGGCTCAGTCGGTGCCGTTCTGGCTAAAAGGTTTATTAATACTACAAGGTCACAAGAATTTCTCCAAATACCTGTGCTCCCCAGATAAGGCTAACAGTCTTCACTAGGGATTGGATTTTTAGTGTTTGTACATGGAGTGACTGAAGGCTGATCCCTTCTTAACCCCTGGTTCCACCCTTCCTTCTCCCACACATATCCTGGAAAGCCAGTCTGGTGTAGTGATTAAGGCACCAGGCTACAAACCAGGAATTTAGGAGTTTTAGTCCCGCTTTAGACATGAAACCAGTTGGGAAATTGTGGGCCAGTAATTCTGTTGCAGTCTTAGGAAGAAGGCAATGGCAAATATCCAAATCTTGCCAAGAGAACTTCATGGACTATTCCAGGTAGTTGCTAGGCATCAACATTAACTCAAAGCCATAAAAAAACCCCATCAATCATACTTCATTATGACTTGTATAATTTGGTTTGTTGAAAATAAATATTTTAGTTGATTTAACACTGACCGTATTGCTCAAAGCCTTTAATAAAACCCTTTTACAGGTAGTCCTCGTTTAGTACAGATAGGACATTTGGTACATGAAGGACTCATGATTTAGAACACAATTCTTATGAAAGCTTCCAAAGCAAATATAATGCAGAAAGGATAAAGTCAATACTATGTGCACGGATATCTACTTTTCGCTCCTGGATTATTGATATATAATCTTTTAGGTGCTTAATTTCTAAAACATATTTATATAAAAATCTTCCAGTTGACCCAACAGGTAAAATATTTGGGGAAAAAATTGTGATAATTTTAGTTTGTTTATTTTGACACCAAAGTTGTTTTTTTCTTTAGAAAATACCAAATAGTGTCATATGGAACTTATACAATTTTTATTCCCAGTTTTTGGGCCAGTGTGCTCTCAGCTACCCACTTCTCATACCGCCTACTTTATTCCTCCTTTCTCTCAGGAGCTCAAGACATTGTACATAGTATTCATTCCTTCCATTTTTCCCCACAATAACTACTTTCTGTATACGTTGTGCTTAGAAAGAGTGCCTGGAAAAAAATTGCCTAATGAGCTTCCATGAGTGAGGATGGACTTGAACCTAGGTCATGCCACTGCCACTCCAACATGTAACCACTAAATCACACTTTTTTTTGCCCCATGCCTACCAATTCATTTTCATTCATTCTTCATTAATACTAAAATTGAAATATATTATGTATTATGTTGTCATTTGTTAAAGGATTAATTTAAATCAGTAAAGATTTAGAATTACAGAACTAACGTTTTCTCTACCCACTAATTAATAAAAAGTGTAAAGGTTACCCTGCCAGTCGTGATCAACTCTAGGGTGCAGTGCTCATCCCCATTTCCAAGCCAAAGAGCCAGTGTTTGTCTGATGATGCTTCTGTGTCATGTGGCTGGCATGACTAGATAGATGCCAAAGGCACACGGGCATTGTTTCTTTTCCCACCGGAAGGGGCGGTACCTATCGCGTTTGCACACTTTTGAACTGTTAGGTGGTGGGAGCTGAGGCGGAACAGCAGGATCTCGCCCTGCTGCACAGCAACACCGGGTCTTGAACTCGGGCCACCATCTTTCTGGCTGGCAAAGCCGAGCTCTTAACCGCTTTAAGAGCTGGCAAAGCCGAGCTCTTAACCTTTACATTTTTATTAATTAGTGGGTAGAGAAAACTTTAGTTCTGTAATTCTGTAATTCTAAATCTCTACTGATTTAATCGTAGGTAGTAAAAAGCTACTTTCTGTATGTTCTTCCTTCTCATCTGAAAATTTTCTCCAAAGGATTAAGAAACTTTCCAGAAAACATTGATAAATATTTCTTATTACCTCAGAATTAGCCTGTATGTAGTAGCCTTGACTGTGCAGTGCAATTAGGACCAACTTCTTTATATCTGAAGAAAAATAATTCTTGTTTCAATCTCACAAAGCTTATATGAATCCCCATGAAAACTGTGTTGTCACAGAAGATGTATAGTTGATGTGCTGATGTGTCTATTTCATTGTACAGGTCGTCCAACTGCCACAAAAAATGTTGTAAAATCATGTCAGTCATGTAGATAACTGGCACAACTTACAACCCTAACTTCAGGCTCAATTACAGATCATAAGTCAATACTTGTAATACTTCAGAATCAGTTACAGCATATTTGTTGGTCATATTATGCAGTCCAGTTGAACTACTATCATTTGTAAAATATGAAATGTGTTTCTTTAAATGTTTCTTATAGGATGCACAGACATCTAGAACATTGACTCTTATATCAAAAGCAATTCAGACACTGGGAAGCTGGGGAAGTTTGTCCAAAAACAAGCTGGTAAGTGTCACGCTGAAACTACTTTTTGTTTACCTGCATGTGTATTAAGATTTATTTCTGTCTATTTTCTCTTTTTAGTCAAGTTTCAAGGAGACGTTTATGTGTGAATTTTTCAAAATGTTTCAAGAAGAAGAATACATTGAAATAGTAAAAAAGGTATTTTCTTCATGGATAATATTTGACTTTCTCAAAAAATATGTTATCCTGACTTTTCTGCAAAACTTCAGAAAGTTTTACCATATTTATCTTTCTCTGTGAGACACAGATTAAATATAGAGCACGGACCTCTATATGTTACATTTAAATTTCACTTGTTTTAGTAAAATATTTGGAAGGAATGTTTCAAATATAAAACATGTTTATATCACAAATGTGATGAAAAATAGAATATTAATAATTTATTAATAAACTATTAAAATGTTTAACTTAACAGTAAGTGCATGCTAATGTTCTGAAAGTTTACTAATTTTTAAGTTCTGTGTAAAATTGGGAAAATAATTCTATTATTCTAATATATTCTCCATACTCAGTTTTTAGATGAAGTGTCCTCCACTGAAAGTAAAGAGCCAAGTGTCATGAGTGAGCCAGTGCATCTAAAAGAAGGGTAACTTAATATAAAGAACAATTTATTGAAAAGTGATTTTTTTTTAAAAAAAAAACTTTGACTATAGTAGTTCCAGGAAGAATTTTGGTGTTTTACAACTACTTAAATGTTCTCAGCCACTTAAGTATCCACTTTCTTTGAAAAAAGAAGTTACCTTGTGTGTTCTAATTTAAACTTCTATAAGGATTCCTATTGATCTAAATATAAAATACCTTGATCCCATGAACAATGTATTCAGATTCCCCTTCCATCTGTTCAGTGCACGATACCTGCACAATGAGGCTAGTTTATTATAATTAATGTATATATGTATGTATATGTGTGTATATATATATATATGTATATGTATAAAGGGTAAGTGATATTTTATATATATAATATATATATATATATATAAAATATCACTTACCCTTTTAGCATGCCTATAAATCAAGGTGTGGGCAAAATTTTAAGTGCTAATTGCCATTGTTTTATGTTGCCCTATGTTTTATGTTTTATGTTTTTATTGTTTTATGTTGCCAGAAAATAAAAATTACAAAATAACTAAGGGGTTCAGAAATTATAGCCATTTTTAAAAGGAATTCCGTGAACAATATCTGGAGGTGGTATGGACAATATATTGTTGATCTTTAATATAGCTTAGAATTCTCTGAAGTTATTTTAAATGGAGTCAATCTGTACAAAGTTACACTTTTATACAGTGGCAATACGTCAAGAAAATTTTGTAATTCAAATAGAAATTCACGTTTTATAAATATTTCCAGCTTTATATATTAAATGATAGTCAGAGATTGTTCTAGTTTATACCTGTGGTCTTTGACTATACAGTGGACCTTGGATTGAGAGTACCGTGGTTAATGAGTGTTCTGCAAGAAAAGCAGAAAATTGTAATAAAATTTAACTTGGTTAATGAGTGAAAACTTGCAAGACAGGCATTGCACTATGAGCTCACGTGGGAAATCTCACAACTGAGTTGATGGTTCTTCTCTCTTGCTGCATAAAAAGTATAAATTAAATGAAACCAGTAGCATGAGTGAAAGTAATTCAAGAGAAAGAACTCTAAAGATTCAAATTCCAGATTCTCCTTCCAAGCTATAACCCTCCTCCTCCTTTCCTCCCTCTTGTCTCCCTCACACTAGCCAGGACTCTTTTCAAAGTGTACTAAAATTGACCCTCCATCTTCCCTGTCACACACACACACAGCACCATCCAGTCCCCTCCTGCCCATCTCTTCTCCCCTCTCATAGCACAGAGGCAGTTTATTATAAGAAACATTTCCAAACCACCCAGGAAAGACCCGTGGGAAAGACATTACTAAGGGAAAAGGAAAAAGGGTTTTTTTGTCCTCAAGCGGTGGCAGCGGATCCTCCTGATCCAACAGGGGCTGCCAAGACAGCAGCCGGCCAAGCAGCAGCTAATTGCCAGAATCTGCCTCAGAGGAGATCCATTGTATCTGCTCAGGAACAGGCGAGGTGATAAGATTAATACTAAAGGCAGCACACTCCTCCCAGGAAAGGCCAGATGAACCTCCTAAGGACTGTACAGAAACAAGAGAGAACAGAACTTCAAGGCTAGGTGGAAATCTTCTTACATAAACCAAGGGACCATCAAGAACCATCACCCAAATTAAACCACAGTTGTTATTCTTTGCCTGGCTTGGATCAAACCCTTGGGGAGCCCTGCTTCAAAATCTTCTAGCAAAAGTTAAAGCGCTGTTAATTTGTTTTATTTTTTACTTTCTATTGTGTATTAATCATTGTTACTTGTTTCAGATAGTAGGGACAATCATTTGTACATAAAATACCATTGAAAATTATTTTTATATGAATATTTTTGGTGTGTAGAATGGATCATCCGACTTTATTTCCTATGGGAAAATTCCCTTTTGTATATAAGTGTTTTGGATTAAGAGCACTCTTCCAGAACAAATTATGCTCCCAATCCAAGGATCCACTGCATTCAGTTTTCAATAATATTCTTAAATTAGGGTTCCTCAGCAATTTTGGGTTTGTAGGAAAATTGTACTTTTTAAACATTGCCAGAGATTCATAGTTAGCATAAAAGTTTAGGTGAGCATGATATCCCAGTTTCCGCATGTGACCTCTCTCATATAGAGAAAATAAATAGAAAACACAAAAACAGAGTTTTTTTAAACTTTAAACAAAGTTTTTTTAAACTTTGTTGCGATACAAAAACAGAGTGAGAGAGGAGAAAAATTTAGTTTAGCATGACTCGATACTGAATCCGGGAATCCAGGCCTAAATAGTATTTGTTCTGGACATGGCTGATTATGGTAAGATCAAGAGTTGAATCTATTAATTTAACTTGTAAATGAATGCATCCTGATAACCTATTAGAAAGATTTTGAAAATATTTTTTGAAAAATGCTCTTGTGTTTGTTTCACAGGGAAATGTTCAAAAGAGCACAAGGCAGAACTCGTATTGGAAAAAAGAATTTCAAAAAGCGTTGGTTCTGCCTTACAAGTAGAGAACTCACTTATCATAAGCAACAAGGTATTGTTCTTTTTTATTTCAAATTAGAGAGCTTGGCCTATTAGTCTTACACTGATTGTGTTCTTCAGTTCCACTGGTTGTGTTCATCAGAATATTGTATTTATTCAGTGTAAAACAAATCAATAAAAGTATTATTTTGTTTTTCTAATTACATAGTTTTTCAGAATATATTAAGTTCCCAAAACCATTTGCCCACTGAACTTGTATATGTGGGTTAATCAGGACAGCGTAGATAAACGTACACTTTCCAGAGAGAAAATGTAATAGTGGGGTCTCCCTTCAGAATTATTAATTTTTTGTATTTGTAAGGCTGTCCAGTTCATAAAACTCTGGGTAGGATATATCAAAAACTTTAAAATCCATAAAAATAATATAAAATCACAATTAACAGCAGACATTCTCCCAACAGAATACGCTCAATTACCATCCTGGTCAAATGCTTTTCTATCCTAGTCTTTATGGCTCTGTGAAAGGGTCAGATATATTGTCTTCTGCCAATTATTTATGTTTTATGTTACTGTAAATAGTTAAGATGTTATTTGTAGTTAAAGTATTTCCTATTTTTTTATTCATCCAGATAAAGAGCCAATATTCACCATTCCAGTCAAAAACATCCTTGCAGTAGAAAAACTTGATGAGAGTGCATTTAACAAGAAAAATGTAAGTTGGATAAAGTTTGAAAAAACAAGCATGACAATTCTAAAGTGTCACATAAAAATGAATAATTTCAATGCCAATTCACAATTTTTTTTTCACATTTTTGTGATGTGTACTGAAAAGATATTTGCACATTGATTTTAAACTATTTCTATGAGACATTCCTTAACGATAGGATATCAAAACTACCTGTCTTAATGTTCTTGCTTGATGATCTGGAATAAATGGGTCTTTATTCTGATACCTGTTCCATCAAATTTTGTTAACTCAGCAATATAGTGTGAATTTCCTTTTGTGAGTTGCTGGCAATTATGTGTAGATTTGCAGGCTGGTAAACAGACAGAAATATCTTTGAGTATTCACCTGATCTTTCTTCATAAGAAGATATTATAAGATGTTTCTACTAATAGCTTGTTTTCCCTTCCAAGAGGAGGGTATATGAAAGTAAGGGAGAATACTTTCTCACCCAAGAGGAAGTCATGGGGGATATGGATATACTTCCCTTTCCAGCTGGCAGAACTCAGATCGAACATGTCTCTTGGTCACAGGTCAGAGGTACATTACCCCAGCACTTTCCTCTGCTGGCAACAGATGTTTGATTGTTTTCAGCTCCTAGTGACCACATAGATAGATTTTCTGCATGATCTATTCTTTCAAGTCTCCCATTGGTGCAACTAAGTCTATCCATCTTACTGCTGATTGTCTCTTTCCTCCTATATTTCAGCATTAGGGCCTTTTCAGAGAGCTGGTTCTTTGCATGTGTGAAGTAGAATAATTAGAGCTTGGTCATTTATGTCTTGAATGAGAAATCTGGGTTAATTTGTTTGATAATCCATTGGTTTGTTTTCTTGACTGTCTATGGTATTAGGAGTTTTCCAGTGTCAAAATTCAAAAGTGTCAATACTCTTCTTATCCTGCTTCTTGCTTCCTTGAACTCTAATAGTTATTTATGTGCCCATTTAAATCAAGGATCAGAATTCAGGAAGAACTTTATATACTTTGTATCTATGAATATTCTCATTAATCCAGGTCATGATAAGTAGTAAAAATTGCAAAAAACTTTTTGTAAGTTTCTTAAAAAGGCAACTGGACTTGAATTACAAAATGTTATTGGCAACATTTTGCCCTCTATCCAGAAGGCTTTCTCAGTTCATCTAAAAATGAAAAAGAATGGTCAGGAAATATGTACATTTCTAAAACGGGAGTAGGGGCAAAATGTTTTGCTGTGTTTTCTCATCTTGCCCCCTCCCTTTTTTTTTTGCTCAATAGGAGCATCAATGTTGTGCCCAGACAAAGTCTTCCCACAGCTTAGGATGTGTTTCATTCAAGATCTGAGCTTTAAAAAGATTTAAAAGTAGCAAGAATTAATTCTCCACCATTGGAAAAAAAGAATGCCTAATGGCAGGAGAAAACTCTAATGCTTCTTGAAAGACATAATCATGATGTGCTTTCATGATCCTTTGATGTTGAAGATCACTCCAAGATATGAACCTATTCCATCTTAATTCCCTAATAAAAATCTTATAATTAAATAATATTGCAGCCTATTGTTAGGGATGCAGTTTTATATAACTTGAACCATCTCATTTTCAGAAGTCTTACTAGTTTTAATACTTCTGATAGCAAGATTAGGGCCATGTTTCAAGTTCCACTTGTCCTGTTATAGAGCTGTGTTTGATCTTACAAAGAAGGAGTAATTCTTTTATAACACACTAAACACTGCCATGGTCATTTGATTGCAATTTAGACACTTGATAACCAGCTCACATTTACAACAGTTACAAGTGTCTTGTGATCACATGATTGTGATTTGCAACCTTGCCAATTGGCTTTCAACAGGCAAAGTCAGTTGGTTAACAACCATGTTAATAATAACATATAACTTAATAACCACACTAAAAATGGCTGTAAAATTGGATCTGGTCATGTGATGACTTACTTAACAACTGCATCACTTACTGGTCCCAGTTGTGGTCATCAGTTAAGGATTACCTGTATAGCTGTCACATGTGATTTTTCAGGTGTACAATGGTGCCTCACAAGACGAGACTAATCCGTTCCAGAAGAACGCTCTGAGCACGAAATGCTCCTAAAGTGAAACAAGGTTTCCCATAGGAAACAATGGAAAATCAGATCATCATTTCCATGCCCCTAAAAATATTCACCAAAAAATTATTTTCAATGGAATTTGATGTTGAAATGATTGTCCCTAACATCTGAAACAAGTAACAATGATTGATGCACAATATAAAGCAGAAATAGAACAAACTAACCAGCACTTATGGATCTGCTTCGAGGCTGCTGCGAGGCTGGCTGCTGTCCAGCGCTCCCTGCTGGCTCAGAGGATCCGCTGCTGCTGAGGCAACACTGCCTGTTCCCTCAGCAACACCTTTCCGGGCATCTTTTGTGGGCAGTTTGGAAATGTTTCTTGCCTCCGTACTATGAGGGGAGGGGTCAGGATTGATGGTGCCAGGCAACAAGGGGGAATTTCTGCTTTATTTTGGGCAAGGACAAGGACAATTTCTGCTTTATTTTGTGTGCGCGTGCCCATGCTTTGAAAACAATCCTGGCTGGCATGAGGGAGACGAGAGGGAGGAGAGGAGGGGGAAGGGACTGCCTGGAGAGAGAATCTGGAGTCTGAAGTCTTGGCAGTTCCTTCTCTTGAACGCCTTTCACTTAATTTACGCTGTTTACGCAGCGAGAGAGGAGAACTGTCGGCTCTGCTGTGAGATTTCCCACTTGAGCTCATCGCACAATGCTCATCTTGCGATCAGGAACATCGCATTTGTCGCGGGTTTTGATTTTTTCCCCAAAAGTTCCAGTTATGATATCTTGGAGGTAATGTTTTCCCTGGCTATCATCATCATCATCCATATCATCATTCACATAGATGAGTGTGTTAGGAACATCTTTTAACAAATGTACCACATCAGCCGTAAAAAGTCCTGGGGAATTACAGAATCCTTGAGGTAGACAAATCAAGACCATGGACTTTCCTTGCCATGTAAAAGCCATAATCCAATAACTCTCAGGAATAATGGGATGTGCCCAAAATCCATTAGAAAGATCTCGAGTGGTCTTATATTTTTTTCCAAGGCAATTGTGACAACAAGGAAGTAGAGTTGCAATTTTGTGTAGTTAACAGGGGAGTCACTTTATTCACTTCCCTATAGTCCAAAACCATTCTCCATTTTCCATCTGGAAAATGGGTGTATTCATCCACTTGCTTGATATTTTAAAACACCTTGAGTCAATACAAGTCATTTATCACAGTTTGTATGCTGGTTCTAGCTTTATAATTAATATGATATTATTTCTGAGGTTTAGGAATCTTAGTTCCAGTGGCTATATGATGACAAATGTCCTTTCTATGTCCAACTTGATTTTCCCATTTCTGCCAAAGGGAGTCATATTTTTTAAACAATTGACTTAGACGCGCTTTTCCTTTATTTATTTATTTAATTTATATGCCGCCGAAATCCGGAGACTCTTTAGGCAACAACATGGATTCCTTAGAGATTTTTAGTTCGTATTTTTCAATAGGCAGTCTATTTGTCAATTGAACAGGGGGCAATTGTCACCATGGAAGATCTGCATAGGCTATAAGTATATCATTTGTAGGTACAAAAATTACTTCTGTAAAAACTTCATGGCCATTTAGTATTAATTTCAAAAAATAGACCGGTAACACTTTAGATCCATGTATAGTTGTTACCATAGTTGTGCCAAAAGGTTCTTTACTTTTCCACTTTAGTGGGAGGCACGTTATCGTTGCTTGTGTGTCCAGTTTCCCCATTTCCAGAAAAGTCTTGTATAGGACTGTAACCTCCATGCCTAACACTCTGGACTTGTCGTTGTCCTTTATTTTGTCCTTGTCTGCCATGTCCACGTCCACCTCTGTTATTTTGATATCTGAGGATGGGGTCTGGAGTTTGGAGCATTTCAGCAGGAGGTGCTGATGGCTGAGAACTCTCTGATCTTTGATACGGGTTTACAATAGATTGTGAGTAGTCATATCTATCCGGAGCTTGAGGAGCAGGACAGAAATAGTATAGTTGGCCACTGCTCTGTCCACCTCGTGTATCTTGACCTCTAGTTTTGGGAGGAGTTTGATAAATAATCCCTCTCCCACAAAGGTGCAGGGCATGAGGGCACAGAGTCGGGGCGAGAAGGAAGCTTGCAACCACGAGAACCTGTGGAGGTATAAGGAAAGGAAGAGTCAGGGGGTTGCTGGAGGGACGTAGTAGGATGGTACAGAAGAATCAAGGCGAAAGGTGGCATAAGCCATCTGAAGGATAATTGAAAATTGGGCAGCTCTGGCCGCATCATCAAGCAGAGCATCCAAGCACTGTTGTAAATGTCCCAAGACAGCCTGAGATTCAACAGACTCACGTAAAAGAGCCCAAACAGTGCCATGATCTCCATTAGTAAAAGTGAGACCAAGTTGGTAGGCAGTATGCAACCCATCCTCCCTGCCAGCAGATGAAAGTTCATCTCCAAGATGACTCAATGGCACATGTCCATATGCACGCATATACAGAGCAGAAATAAGAGAATTCCAAGAGGCACATTCAGGAAGAGTCAAAACAAGACTAGGGTGTTGTGAAGTTAGTGCATTAGTAACTTGCATGCATAAAACAGGAGTGTTAGTTGGAAAGACGCCATCTAGTGCTGCAAAATGTCAACACAACCAAGCAGGAACAGCCTTCAGGTCAGGAGGTATCTGTCCGACAATGGAACTCAAGTGAGCAATAGGAAGTGCAGCAGGACCAGGATCCTGAGCAGGAGGAGGTGGCACAACCGCACGAGCACATTGCTCGTCAAGGAGACCCTGAAGAAGGTTTCATAAAAAGAGAAGTTCTGGAACATGTTGAGCAGCTGGTAAAGCATTAATTTCAGCAATAGAAGGTGCAACAAAATGAGGACTCAAAGGTTCATCAGGATTCCAGTTCCCATCATGTAAAGGTCCATGCCGATGAGGGCCAGCCATCAGAGGAAGAGGATGACCAAGAAGCAGAGCCATAGCCCATTCAATTGTGGTAAACAAAATATCAGTAGCCAAAACAGGGCCAACCAGAGTCTTTGGATTTCGGCGGCATATACATTTAATAAATAAATAAAACCAGAAGATCATTTAGAGGTTGTACAAGGGGTTGCTGTTGAGGATCTAAAATAGTAATACGGATCCTAGCAGAACGATCACCAATTCCCAAGGTCTGGCAGTATACCGGATTAAGAAGATAGCACCGTCTTCAGGGACGATGTTGGGGTATTGAACTCCTAAATCATTAATAAAAGCAGGTAAATCAGCAAAAGCGTGAGCCATATTCGTAGGACAGGACCGCTACATTCACAGGAATAAAAGAAGGATACTGGTGCAAATATATATTGATTATGACCAACCACGTTGGTCATCAACTATGGTTGTTTTGATTTTTCCCCCAAGAGTTATGATATCTTGGAGGTAATGTTTTCCCTGGCTAGTTTTTATATTGGCCTGTGCATAAATCTGGTTATAGTCTATAGTTATAACTTGTGCTAGGCCTAGAATTCAGTCTTTTTCAATAATAACTTTTGGAAAAGGTTCTAAATGTATACCTTGGGTAAGGCCATACACTTGTATTTCTGAAATTTTATGATATATAACTCTCTCTTCCCTAGCATGTTGTGGAGGTGTATAATAATGTGTATGTGTTTGATTCCATAAAATAATAGAACCCGGAGTATTTTAGCCTGATGCCACTGCCATCATAAAATTCTTATACAAGCAGCAGACAGGGATATAGTTAATAATAAAATGACTAATAAAATCCAGCCAAGTATCCTGGTAGAAGTGGCACACATGACATGTAAAAAGTATCCTATCTTATCTCTGAGAGACATCTTTTTCTGTATTTCTTTATCAGTTAGATTTGCAAGGTCAGAAGAATAATCAGGAGCAAATTCTTCATCTCCATTATAATATTTATGCTTTTTTATGTATCTGCGTTTTCCAATACATCCATTGATGCAGTGTCAATCCCATGTTGGTGAGGCTGAAGCCTTATTGTATCAAAGGAAAGTATTCTAGGATGGCTGTCTACATCCAAACTTACAGTTCTGGAGGCTTCATCAACTTTAGTTATAAGATATGGCTTCTTCCACTTAGGTCATAGTTGAAGAGGTGTGATACATTCTGGCAAGATCAGTCACACGCATAGTAACGGAGTAAGCCGTGTGGCAGCGTAGGCAGAACGCGTGCATGCTTGCTGCCTGTACATCAATGGAGTAAACCACATGGCAGTGTCGACAGAACGCACACGCGCTTGCTGCCTGTACGGCAATGGAGTAAACCACCCGGCATTTCCTGAACGGGAAATACAGAGCACGCTGACTGATAATGCATAAGGTATCATGCGAAGTTTGCTTGTTTTGAGAGTCGCTGCTCATCTAGCAGAATAAATTTTATTAATTTTTTTTTGCTTGTCTTGTGAGATGCTCATCTTGTGAGATGCTCGTCTTGTAAGGTTCCATTGTACTGTCATTTGGTACCTTTTACTCCATTTATTAGTTGGAGTCAGGGTGCTAATGATTGTATAATTTGGATAAGTAGCCAGATTTCTTAAGTAATACATAAATAAAGGTTTCCTCTGCCAGTCATGTCCAAATCTAGAGTGCGATGCTCATCTCTGTTTCATAGCCAAAGAGCCAGCGTTGTCCGAAGCTGCTTCCATGATCATGTGGCTGGCATGATCGTACGCTGAGATGCATGGAAGTTTCCCACCAATTTAGGCGGTACCTGTTTATTTACTTGGATTTTTATATGCTTTTGAACTGCTGGGTTGGCAGGAGTTGTTACAAGTAATGGGTGCTCCCTGTTATGTGGCACCTTGGGTCAAGCCCAGCATCTGAACCACTAGGCCATAATGCCCCCTAATACAGAAATAAACAATTCTGTTGCTCTTTTCTTCTCTGAATAAACTGTTGATTGTTGAATAGAACTGCTTTCTCTTTCAGATGTTTCAAGTAATACATGTTGAGAAACCACTCTATGTGCAGGCAAATAATTGTGTGGAGGCTAGTGAGTGGATAGAAGCTCTCTGCAGAGTAAGCAGATGCAACCAGAAGAGATTGAGTGTCTACCACCCATCTGCTTTTATGAATGGAAATTGGCTTTGCTGTAAAGCCACATCAGAAAACACAGTGGGCTGTGTGCCATGTACTGCGTAAGTAACATCTGCAAAAAAAATCATAAATGAATATTTTGGAATAGAAATAATTTTGCTTATAGACCCAGTGCGTAACTTGGGGTTCTCCTAGATTTGCGACTCTTACTTGAAGAGCAAGTAGCGAGCGTGGCCAGGAGAGCCTTTGCACATCTTTGTGTTGTGCGCCAGTTACACCCCTTCCTGGATCAGGAGTCCCTGCACTCAGTCATTCATGCCCTCGTCATCTCAATCCTGGACTACTGTAATGCACTCTACATGGGGCTTCCCTTGAAGAGTATCTGGAGAT
>JANHZU010010374.1:7352-26447 GCA_032468055.1 Acrochordus granulatus | reverse complement strand
GGTGGAAACGTGATTGAGATTAACTAAAAGTCATTTAACAAGCATCTAACTTTCCTTAAAAAAAAAAAGGTATAAAATACAATCCCAGTTTTCAAAGGAACAAGGAGATTTTGCTTTGTACTCTGCAATTATTTCTTAAAAATGCAGATATAGACTCTCAAAAGACAGACTTCTGGAACGAATGCACGTTCCCACAGCCTTGCTTGGAAAGGCGCCGCCCTGGCACCGCGGGAGCGGGTTGAGCTGGGGCCTGGGGTGCAGGACGGCTGGTCTGCACTGGGGGGCTCCTGGGCTGCAAAGCCAGAAGAGGGAAATGAGCTGAAAGGCATCCGTGGCCAGGAATGTGCCGCCCACCCCGGGCACCGCAGAGCCTCTGCATCTGGACCGGAGGAGAATTCCCCGGCCAGCTCGAAGACCCATTTTGCGTTCCGTACTTTGTGGTGCGGATTTGATGTGATTATTCTGTTCCTGCTCCGCTTTGCTTCCCTTTATTCTATTTTACTCTTCTCTTTACGTGTCATGTTACTTTATTTTATTCGCTTTACACTTCATTTTGCATTCTATGTTGTGTTACTTTATTTAATTTACATTTTACGTTACTTTATATTACATGGCATTCCTTTGCGCTTCACTTTACGTTTTAGGCTGTGTTATGTTACTTACCTTCCATATCATATCATCTCACTTCACTTCAGCCCATTTATACGCCCCTCCGCCTCGCCCCAGTGACCCTGGGCAACGAACCTGGAATTAAATCTCAGTGCAGCCAGGTGCTCATCGCTCCCAGCCTGGATCAGACAGCAAGGAGCAGGGACCCCATTCCCTGCTGGGCTCCTGAGCAGCCGCTCTCGATCAGTGGCCCCTGCTGTCTGGGCCCAGATGCTGCGTGGAGGGCTTGCACGGCAGCTAGGCTGGTGGCTGGAAAGGTGCAGGGCCACCCACCATGGCCTTGTGGCCAAGAAAGGCACATGCCTGCATCGGGTCATCCCAGGAGCGAGCTTGCCTCAAGGTGGTTTAACCTCCGCTGATCCAGACCTTCATTCTGGATTCCTAAGGCCCAACAGCCAGCGTGGTGCTGAATTAAGAATGGGGAGCTCCAGATGCAAGCTCAGCCTCGGCATTTGACGCTCGCGGGGTGACTTCGGTGCAATCTCTCCTTCTCCGTCCAGCCTACCTCACAGGATCGTTGTGAAGTACGAGAAATGAATGGAAAAGCCCCCGAAGGGAAGGCAGAGGGAGACTAAGCCTAACCAACCAATGCAGGGGGCTTCCAAGGAGCGCTTGAGCAGCCCAAACCAGGGGCACCTTCACCAAGTGCAAACCCGGTTGGACGAGTTGCGCCTTCCTGCCTTACACAGCCAACGTAGGATGGTATCTGCTCTCTGGGGGAAGCCGTGTCAGCATGGGAGACCCATGCTGCACAACAGCCCTGAGGAGGCACTCAAGTGACCTTGACCACTCCTGGGTGGCGCTTGCGTGCTTCTTGGAGACCTTTGCTAGCAAAAGCTTTGCAGCCTTTTAGGGTTTGATTGCACTCTCGCAGCCATGACACCAAGAGGGAGGATTAGAGCTTTTCAACCTTGGCCACTTTAAGCGGTGTGGGCTTCAACTTAGGATTCCCCGACCATTGATGCTGGGTTGGGGGATTCTGGGAGCTGAAGTCCATACCCCTTAAAGTGGCAAGGCTGAAAAAGACAGGATGAGAAAGAACCCGTCGTGAGCGCAGAAGAGAAACTACTCGTGGAAATGTAGAGTTTTGGAAAAGTCTGAGCAGGATCTAATGCTTCTTTCCATGTGGTTACTTCATCTTGAGCGAGAACCTCCTGAATGGAAAAACCAAGCAGTAGACCCTGATGTGGAGCAAGATGCAAAGGCCTCCAAGTCCCCCCTCCTTATGAATAGAATGGGACCACTACCATGAATCCACACACCCCCATCTTCCACTGACCCTGAACTTAACCTGGGGTGGGTGTTGCCCCCTCCTCCTCGTTGCATGGCTAATCCTGCATGCGGTCTTGGGGTGGGGAGCAGCAGCCATGGGAGTCAGGGAAATCAATAGCAATTACGGGTGCAGGGAGGCTGTCCAGAACCTGAATCGCAGCATATGTTTACACTGAATCAAGCAATCCATCTTCATCCTGGTGTCGTAATGAAGCATGCCAATCCGGGCTGGAGAATTGGGGGGCAGAGTTAGAGGAGGAGGCACAGGGAAGCTGCATGCATCTGTCGGAGGCTGTCCATATGAGGGGGGCAGAGATCCCTGGTGCACTGGGCTTGGTGTTTTATTTATTTACACCCCGCCTTTATTATTTTTGGAGGTGGCAAACATACCTAACACTACTCCTATTTGCCACACAACAACAGCCCTGTGAGGTGGCTTGGGCTGAGAGAGAGGGACTGGCCCGAGGTCGCCTAGCTGGCTTTCGTGCCTAAGCGGGGGGACTAGACCTCCCAGTCTCCTGGTTTCTAGCCCGGTGCCTTCGCCGCTGGACCAGACTGACTCTGGCGACAGAACAGGGGAGAAGTCTGGATCCCAGATTCCCATTAGCCTCGCTCTTTCCCAAAGGACAGATGGTAGTGGGTGGGGTGGGATCGAGTCACGTGGCGGGGACATTGTAGGATTAACACATCTTATTGAGCTGAAGTGGCCTATTTGGGCAATTGAGCATCTTGGCTGGGGGCACAGTTTGTAAAACAATTTATAGTTTGGCTGATCTCAATACGCGAAACCGGATGAGGATGGCTTAGTATTTGGATGGGAGACTACGAGGAATCTTAGGCAGACGATGAGACAGCAGCAAACTATTTGCATATATAATGATTTCCATGAAAGCTACTTGGCTATGTGCGTAGTAAGCCAAAGTCACGGTCTTTGTGACTGAGCCAGTCAGGTGCTGCGACTGCAAAAAAGGCCAATGCCATTTGGTTTTATGCTGGAGGGCTAGAGTCAGCTGCAGGAGTCTTTGCTCCCAGAAATCACACCCACCTTGGTGGCAGCACATGGGCCATAAGTATTCCTACCTTTGCATAGGATTGGTGCTGCCTACGGAGAAATGTACACTGGTTGGGTGAGGCTCCAAATGAATCTGAAACCATGATAAGCAGCTCAGAGACTCCGGGGACAGCTTTTTAGCCCTGAAAGCCACATGACAGAGATAAAATTGGGGTCTTTCTCGGAAAAACAACCAAAGCCTTATTTTGAATGATCCCAGGGCTAATCCAGGTGTGCTCCGTAGGTAGAAAACTCACATAGCCCTAAGTGTGAATTTAGAACTGAAGTCACCTTGCCTTGTTCTTTGCACGCTGCGGACTCGCCTCTGCGGATCTGATCTCTTCCTTCTTTCCATCTCTAGCCCTCAACGATCCAACGATTGATTATGGGTTTCAACGCTTGCAGAAGGTGATCCCACGGCATCCCGGCGATCCCGAACGCTTACCAAAGGTAGGACACTGTCTCTCGCCTTAAGCATCTTCCCGTGCGTTGTATGCGGGCTTTGCAAGAGGCCCTCCGTGCGTCACTCCTGGTTCTCGTGTCATGGCAAAGGAGAAACGACTTCTGGTTTCGAATTTTCTCGTTGAGGATAGGGAGCAGAAGCAAAAATAACCATCGCGTCCCTTTTTCTTCTTTATCTAGTTTGCTTTTTAATTTGCAGAGAGTTTTTGTTGCGGTTGTAACTGGAGGAAGCATGCATAAAGCCAGAAGTCTTGCCAGCTCATTTTCCTGCAGTTATTGACTTCAGGGATGTGTGGTGCAAAAAGTGAAGGTGGTGGCTGCAGTTGGTGCGATCAAAGTGACCGCAGGGTGTGATTAAATATAGAAATTAAATATCATTGACATTTAATACATGCCACTCCAATCTCAGTATACCACAGTAAGGAGAAGAACCGTAAGTCGCAAGAGCAAAGCTGCAGCGCAAAGGAAAAAGCGTGCAAAAAAACTCCCACACAATAAAACAATGGCCCTAAGTTTTCGTGCAGAAAAAAAATCAAACCCCAAATATAATTCCCAACACAGGGGATCATCACTCCGGGCAGATCTCTCTGCAACAACAGCTCCATCTTGTGCAAGCAGATTTCTGCTGCTTCTTGCATCTGTTGCCTTCTGCATGAGCTGGAATGAAAATTCTCATGATTCACATCCAACATGCTGGTGGGGGAATCCTGGGATGTGCTTGGAGGGCACCAAGTTGAAGAAGGTGGTCCTAGGAGAAAGAAAACCCTTGCACAGTGGGGTGGGGACGTTCGGACATGATCACATTTGATGAAATGGTGGAGAACAAGGGAAGAAAGTCTCGTTCCTCGGACCAGAGTTTAGAGTTCAAATAATTTTGAACTTTGGCGTTGGAGAAGATTCCTGAGAATACTCTGGATAGCCAAGCAAATAATCATTGAACAAGTCAACCCAAAGTTCTCACTCGAGGCACCAGTGATCAGGCTCAAATTATCTTGCAAAAACCAATTGGTGTTGGTCACCGGGACTAAAAGTTTATTATTCCGAGCTTTCAGGCTTGTGCTAGAGCCCATCATCAGGGAATGTCTGTCTCCAAAAACACTTGCGGGTGCTTGTGGAGAGAGACATTTCCTGATGATGGGCTCTAGTTTGAGATCGAAAGCTCGGAATAATAATTTTTTAGAAAGAGAGAAGTTCCTGATGATGGGCTCTAGCATGAGCCCGAAAGCTTAGAATAGTGAACTTTTCATCCCGGTGATCAACTCCCAATTGTTTTTTGCAACGTTATCCTGGGACATAGGTGTTTACTTTTATTCATCCAGTTAACCTACTTTGGACACATCATGTGAAGACCGAGCTTTCTGGAGAAGGCATTCATGCTGGAAAAGGTGGAAGGTAAAAGAGGATGACCAGCAGCAAGGGGGATGGATTGAGTTAAAGAGGTGATGGGGCACTGTTGGCAAACCAGACGGACTGATTGGGGACAGATTGTCTGGAGGAAATCTATGCGGTCACAAGGAGTCGAAAACAACTTGACAGCACATAATCAATCAAACAATCCAGTGATTTTGCAAGGAAGGCTCAGCTTCTCAGCAAAATCACAAGCAGGAAATTGCTTTGAGCCCTGAGATGCTTCGGAAGCCAAATCGCCACCGCACACCGCGTGCAAAGGGCCCGGAGGGACACGCTCCTGATCACTCCTTGAGAACCCTCAAGGGACCTCCGTGAACTGAGACGGAGCAAGGCTGGGCTCCCTCAAGGCCAGAGGAGGAACTCGGCGCCCACCTTCCCAGCAGGAGCATCGCGCATGACTCCTGCTGTGGCGGCTGTGCACCGTCCTTGGGAAAGTCTGCTAATGCCTCTGGGCAGAGAGCAGCTGGCGGCAAGAGAGGCCTTCAAATGGGGAGTGACAGCCGAAGGCAGCCTCCAAATTGGAGCCATTTGTCATGGCTTGACAGGGACCTGGGCGCTGGCGAGGCGGCTGCTGCTCTGCTTCCACTCTCCTGCCTTCAGTGGCTCAGTTCCCCAGGCTTGGGGGGCTCAGACGCCTCCCCCGCATAGGGTGGACATAAAACTCCCCTCCGTCCGGTGCCTCTTTCAGCCCCCTCCCCTCCTACCACCATCAGCAAGTCTTGGCGCTTCTAAGAAAGTCCTGGAGATGTTGCTTGTCATTCCCAGGAGGAAGACTCTTTTTTTATCCAAGTTAATTTACTTTTAGATGCACTGAGATGGAGACAGACACGGAGGGTTTCTTAGCCATCCTCCTCTCTGGGAGTGATCCAGGCCAGCAGGACAAGAGAGGCAGCAGATGAGATGGTTTATGAGTGAGGCTGCCTCCATCTGTGGAGGCTCTTCATCCTTTCCATGCATTTGTTGGGTCCTTTCGGTTTGCTTATTCGGGGTGCGTGAAGTCAGCACTGTTGGTGCATGAGGCTATTTGTTGGGGATGGTGTGAGGATGAGGACGATTTTTGCCTTGATGTGAAGCTATTTGCTACGTCGGTGCATTTCACTCAACGTGGGAACAACGTTTACCTTTTGCGCAGAAGAAGCCCTGAAATTTTGAGGAGCTGTTGGCTGACTCTGCAGAGGATAGAATAGGACACCTGGCCTTTCCTCGGCTTATTATCAGTAACTAGGTTAAGCCCGTGATGATGGCTTAATGGGCAAGCAGCGTTCATGGCCAAATCATAGGCTGCAGGGCAGGGCTTGCAAAATTTGCAGACACCTGATTTGAAAAAAAAAGAGGAACCCTCTGATTCTGAGCTCACTTTTTAGAAAGGGTGACTGAGTGAACAAACGTAACTTGCGAAGAAAATTAAAAATACAAAGAGAAAGAAAAGGAAGATAAACTAAGAACTAAAACCTCAGGAAATGGAAAGATGCAAAGGGGAGCAAACCCGTGAAATATACAGGCATACAGACAAAATATTGGGAATGTGCCAAGCTGAACGTTTCACCTTTTTTTCTCCAAATTGTGCCAATCTGGGCCCGAGCCATTTTCCTAAGATCGGTTCTCTAACTTGGAGGTAGGTTGTTCTCAAAAGCCACAACCAACTGTGGAACCACAGTCAAACCAGAATGTTCACTTGCATGTCCGTGTGTTGTGTGTGCGTGTGAGAGGGAGGGAGGAAAGGAAGGAGGGAGGGAGAGAAGGATGGAAAGAAGGAAGGAGGGAGGGAAGGAAGGAAGGAAAATACATGTAATTTTGAGGAAATAGAACCATTTTGAACACACGTATTCAATGTTTCCACCCCGAATGACATTTGTGCAGAGTAAAAATTAGGGAGAGCTTCCTTAATATACCTAAACAATAAAATTTTAATAGACCTCTTCTTCATTCTATAAAAGGTAAGTTTTCCCCTTTCAGTCGTATCCGACTCAAGGGGTGGTGCTCATCTCCTTGTCGTAGCCAAAGAGCCAGGGTTGTCCGAAGACACTTCCGTGGCCAGGATGACTATACACCGAGGCGCACGGAGCGCTGCTCCCTTCCCACCAGTTCAGGAGCTAATTATCCACTTGCATTTTTACGTGCCTTCGGACTGCTAGGTGGGCAGCAGCTGGGCGAATAACGCGAGCTCCCCCCATCCCGCGACTCTTGGGTCTCAAGCAGCCGATCTCCCGGTTGACGAGCCCAGCGTCTGAACCGCGGGACCACCGCACCCCCGATGCAACAGACTTAATCTTGGGGCCAAAATCATTTCCTGCACTGAATTTCTGAGTTGGGGTCTCTCGTAAAGAGCCACTTCCCAGGGAACGAAAGTGCAAAACTTGCTCCTCAGCTTTTAAACGTTGCTCACCCGCAGGATCCATCATGACTCTCCCAAGTCAGTCATGGGGGAGGCAGTGGGGGGGAATACATCACGTCCATTGCGCCATCATCGTGCCTAGTAAGAGGGGGGATCCTGCTCTGAATTTGAATTTGAACTAAGGCAGACCTCGGGCTGATGAGCGTGGGTGGGGGCGCACGCTTTCTGGCCCTGCAAAAGAGGCGTCGTTTTTCCTCTTTCATTCTCAGGATACTGGATTTTTTCTTCTTCCGTTTCTCCCACTGATGTTTTTCAGCATCTCTGTCTGGTGCAATCTGTAGCATCTGCCGTGACAACCGTGGTTCTTTCCAAAACACATCTTTCCATCCCTCTGGGGTTCTTCTCTTGTTTGCTCAGATTTTCCAGGGTGCAAAAGAAGTCCCTGGAGAGGTGAGAAGCCAGGGAAGCTGCAAAGCCCTGCAAGGTTGTGCAGAGAAAGATAGAACACGGATCTCTTCCTTGTGCAACCACATCAGTGGCAGCCGAGACATTGCACCAAAGCTCCCTTCCGCTTTGAAGGACGCCCAGTTGGACGCAAGTGCGATAGGTGTGAAATAATATGTATGATTAGACTTGCACTTGAGTTGTTCCTTAGTGGCTGAATATTCCTGGTGGGGATCCAGATTTAGCAGGGATATGAAAATGTAGAGATGTTAACGTGCCACTAAATGATGTCTCGCAGCCCGGGAAATTACCTGGGTGAGGACCTTTGGCTCGGAAAGACTCGGTCCCCAGCATCAGTGTTCGGCTTGATGAAATGTGAGCATCCCAGCCTTGGAAACGGCCCTGCACTGATGCAGGGGGAGAGAGGACAATAGAACCCGGGGCACTGGGTGGGGGGGGACGTGGGTTCCCGCTATCACTAAACTGTTGGGCATCAGAAATCTGCTGCAGGTCCCCCCTGGCGATCCAGACTTCCTTTCTCCCCTCTGCCCGACCCCAAAAGCAGAGGCCATGTTCCCAGCCAGAGAGTGGGACTCTGGATAATGGCTCTGGGGCTTCCGTATCAGGACTAAAGGATCCTCAGGATCCACTCAGCTGGCCGTGATCTGCCTCTCCCTCAGCCAAGACGTGGGAGTGGGTGGCCGGGCCAGGCTGCTCATTCATCATAATTAAGCAGCCTGTCGCAGCCGGGCTGGGATGAAGCAGAGCCACACACACATCAGCTCTTCACAAGAGACTGTTAACAGGTAGACCCATTTGGCCTGTGTGTGCACCTGCACGCGCAACTTTAGAGGGGTGCAGATGCCCCTCACCGGAGAAGGGCCTTTCTTGTCATTGCAACTCTTGAAATCTTCATTTCTGGTCATGCAAAACCCAAAACGCTGCATTTGTAACACTGTAAAGACCATAATGAAACGGAACATTGAATTTGGAATGGAATGCGTGGCTTGCGGGATGGTGCATCATTCAGACATGTCAAGTTCCTAGACCTCATAAGGTGCTAAGGTGAGGTTTTGGTACTAGATGGGCTTTGAAGACCAACATGTAAGCATGTACAGGTTGGGGCAGACAGATGGTTCACAAGATGCCAGGAGAAAACTGGGGTGCAAGGGGCTGATGAAAAAACTGATTCCTCTTCCCAGATCCTGTTTAGCTTCAGCTTCTGATAGAATACAGGTAGTCCTCGACTTATGACCACAGTTGGGATCAGAATTTTTGTTGCTGAGCAAAGCAGTCGTTAAATAAGCGGCACTCGATGTTACACCTTTTTTGCCACGGTTCTTAAGCGAATCACTGCAGCTGTTAACCGAATCCAGCTTCCCCCATTGACTTTGCTTGTTCGAAGCTGGCTGGTAAGATCACAGATGGTAGTCACATGACCCCGGCACATTGCAACCATTGTAAATACATGCCGGTTGCCAAGAGCCTGAGTTTTGATCACACAGCTATGATGATGGTGTGATGGTCATGATGGCAAGGACCGGTGACAGGTCACTTTTTTCAGTGTCGTCGTATCTTTGAGCAGTTGCTAAATGAACGGCTGTAAGTCGAGGACTACCTGTGAAAGGAAGGATCCTGCAAAAACTTTTTCCCACTCACTTGCTTCCCCTTTCTATGGGTCCCCTGCACCTTTTAAGCCAGGCAAAGGGCTCCACCACTGAGATCAGCCTTGTTCTCTTTTGCAACATAACAAGACAACCACGGTCCTAATCGCACGTTTGGTTTTTCACCGCCATCCAGGGATCCCCTTGGGGGGTAGCAGCGCCTCCCTGCAACTCAGATCTGCGGGCGCGGAGTGTCACGGTGAATCCTCTGTCCTGATAGCACTTGATGGAGCTGTCTTCTACGAGTTTATCCAATCAAGGGCCGAATTTGAGTTTATCCATCAAGGCTGGGTGGCCATCTCTGTGTCCAGTGGGACTGAGTTCCGCAGGCCAATTACATTCTCTGTGAAGTCGTGCTTCTTACCTGAATGCCCCCCACACACACCATTCCCAGGGCTTCCTACTTATCTCCAAGTATGCCACCTCATGCTTGGCTGGGCTGGCTGGGGGGATTCTGGGATTGAAGCCCACCCATCTTAAACTCGTCAAGGCTGAGAAACCCTGCATTCGGCGAACGGATCCACCACGCTAGGATGTCCCCGGAAGGGATGACTCCTCTCTTGGGGGCTTGAGTGGCAAATCTGGGGGGCTGTCGTGCTGCTGATCCCTCCCTAAGACCCCCACCCACCCAACCATTCCTTCCCAGAATTAACCGGGTGCTTTACGCCGCTGCCTGAACGGGAGCTAAGTGTGCAGCAACCGGCTGGAAGCCCACCCTCCCCGCTCCATTACGGTATTGATCGCCGAGAGATTGCAAAGACAGAAGAGCAAGTGCCTGTGATTGTTGGCACTTAGCTTGACAGCAATCCAATAGCCTTGAGAGCCTGATGTACAGTCCAGCGCGGGCCAGGTGGTCTCTTGGTTGTCGGGAAGCAGGACCAGGGAAGGCTGGGTGGGAACTTTTCCAGCGTGCCCCGGGAATTGGTGCGCAACGGCTGACTTCTCCCAGCGGGCTGAGCCAAATACCCATCCATCCGAGAACAGCATCTGCCTCTCCCAGATCCTTGGGAAGGACTCGACAGGTGGACAGAAATGCCAGATCCAATCTAAGCTTCTGGCTGGCTGAGCAACAAACCGAAAGTATTATTTATGTACATAAATGCGCGCGCGCACAAACACATGCGTATGTGTGTATGTATATATGTGTGCACGTGTGTTTGGTTTTTAATTCGAGTTTATCATAGCACAAAATTCAAATGAAAATAATAGGGAAATAAAGGAAGAAAAAGGAAGGGGGAAACAGTGTGGTGTAAAGGGGAAAGCGACTTCCGACTTTTTTCAGTGCAGCGAAGTACAAAATAAGGTTGCAGCCTCCGCTTTTTTACCTTTAAATGCCAGCCATTTCTATAACGACGTGCTGATCTAATCGGTGAAACCCACAGTCAGAGTTTTGGGGGTTTTCTGCTTCGTGCCTGGCTTTAACCTGGGTTAGCTTTCTTCTTGTAACCTAGAACATTGAGTGAACACGGTCGATTTGGGATATTGTGCAAACCGGGAGGGAGGGGGAAAAAGGTTTCATTCCAGCCAGAATTCTGCAGTTAAAAACCAGACCTCTGAGTCCCAAAACGTGTGCAGGATCTTTGGTGTTGTGGTCTTTTTCACAACTCGGAATCACCAGCCAGGGTGAGGTTTGGGAGGCTTCAGATTCTGCCGCTTTGGCGAACCAAGACGGAACGTGCTTGCGAAGCATGCTTTTCATCTAAACATGCGCAGAGTGTCTGTCGGTAAATGTTCAGGCATACACATTTTATTGAAAGGCAAACAGTTGACTTAATCCTGATTTGCATGTGCTTCAAAAACTTATCTCTACGTACAAGTAGTTCTCAGCTTATGACCACAATTGGGACCAGAATTTCTATTGCTGAGCAAGGCGGTTGTTAAGGGAGTGGTGCCCCATTTTACAACCTTTTTTGCCACGGCGGTTCAGCAAATCATGGCAGTTCTTAAATGAATCAGACAGTTGTTAAGCGAATGCAGCTTCCCCCCTTGATGTTGCTTGATGGAAGCCAGCTGGCGAGGTCGCAAATGGCGATACATGACCCCGGGACGCTGCAACCGTCACAAAATCATGCTGGTAGCCAAGTGCCCCAACTTCGATCACGTGATTACGGGGACATTGCATTGATTGTAAGTGTGAGGACGTTTATACATCACTTGTTTCAGCGTCGCTGTAACTTCGAACAGTCAGGAAATGAATGGTTGTAAGTCGAGGACCACCTGTCTCTTGAGTTAGAGCCTGGCTTTGCCTCAGCTCAGCCCGTTCACCTCCCCGATCCTGTATAGGAGCCTCAACCAGGGAAGCGGTTGAGCTAAACGCAGTTCAGAAAAGAGGAGGAGGAAAAATTTGCACAGGCTCAGCAATTTTCAGAGAGGTTTCTATCCCAGCAAAGCGATTGCTTTGTGATCCAACAAAAAACAACAGCAACGCCCAATAACGACCCCAGCGCGGTCCCTGAAACTGGAGAATATTTGGCAGCGTGCTGGGTAAACACAGCCCGAGCCTCATCAGGATACATTCAATTTCTCTCCCACGTTGATAATTCCCGTTTGAAAAAAACCCAGGCCGGGCCGTACAGAGCTGCCCGGGTCACGTGCCGTAATATCCAGCGCCACCGCCACAAAGGAGCGCAGAAGTGCTCACCCAGTAGAAGGCCCTGGCCAAAGTTTAGGATGTCGGACAGGATTTGCCCAGGGAAGGGTCCCATCTCCACGGAAGAGGCTGCTGCGGGCCAAGGCTGTAGGTGGACTCCCAGGAGGCTCTTCGGAAATGTGCAATTAATTGTATTTATGCACCTTTCATGCATTCCAGTGGTGACCCGTCTCCACAGCTGTCCTAGCCGAGCAGAGCACCCCTCCTCCCCTGGGAGCCTTCCAGATGTGTTGGCCAGGTTGTCTGGGAACATCAGAGAAGGAGCATCACGCGTCTGGAAGGCATCCAGGGGAGGAGAGTGCTTTGCTGGGATCGGACAGGACTGCATTAATGGCGGAACCCCCAAAGCTCTACTTGACTTGGATTTTTTAAAAAAACGAAAACCCACTTTTCCACAATTTTTACTTTGCTGGCTTCACTTGGAATACTTGTGAAGAAATAATCAACCGAGTTTGTTGGTTGGCAAGATCTTCATCGTAGTTGTGTTTCTCTTACCGTAGGAAGTGCTGCTGAAGAGAGCAGCGGATCTGGTGGAAGCTTTGTACGGGATGCCACACAATAACCAAGTAAGTCTCGCCACCCTCGCCCTTGGCCACCCTCACCCCAGCATTTGGGAAGAGCAGAGGGAGGCAAGCGACGTCATGCTTTGGTTTAACATCTGGTGAAGACGCTGGGCGAGGTGGTCCATCAGCCGGGCCTGCTCGTTGATGCACTGATGATGCTCAGCGGTCACTCTCTATCCCTGATCGACCAAGTGGTGCTGCCTCGGTTCTGTCCCATGTCTGGATGCCCTGACCCAGCCCTAGTGAGGCCGGGTACCTGTGGGTTCCTTCCCCCCTTATAAAATTATAAATTTGCAGCTTCTAAATCATATAAAGAGAGCCAGTTTGATGGAGTGGATAGAACCAGGGAGACGGTCCATAGGCCTGAAAGCAACTGGATGGCCTTGGGCCGGTCATTCTCTCTCGGCCCTGGGAAGGAGGCAATGGCAAACCATTCCGAAATCTTGCCAAGAAAAGTGCCCGGAGTGGACCGAGCGGTCCCCAGGAGTCCGCAGTGACTTGAAAACACAGAAATTCATCTCAATAAATGCACATCATGACGCCATTGCGTTGAAAATGGCACCTAAAGATCGTTTGTGTAATCCGTGCAATGCTCTCATGGTGCCGTGACGCCCTGTTGACGTCGTCGTGGCTTCCTCTGAACGTCACGACACCGGGTCGGTATCATTGTGGCTCCTGCCGGGTGCCCAGAGTTAGGAGGCAAGGAGTCGGCTGGGGGCTGTGTGAAGAGGCTTTGCAGCCCAGGCAGGCTTCGCTCCAAACCTCATTAGCTCATGAGGGTCTCTGGGGTTCCCCAGCCACACCTGGGGAAGGTGAGGATTGAAGCAGGACCGCGAGATGTGGCTGCGAAAACTTAGGCGATGTCTTTCCTGCGCTTTTTGGGGCCGTCCATCCAGGGGTTGTCGGAATTGTAACCGGAACGGGTGGTCCTAGACGGAGCGTGCCACGCTGCCGAGGCGCCCCCTTGGGACACAGAAGGTTGCCTCCCCCCATCTTTTCCCACCTGGCACCCTCCACCGCACTTGACTCCAGCTCCCATGGTGCCCCGGATAGCCCACCTGGGGATATCTCCAGGCGGGAGAACGCCGCAGCGCAGAAGCCTCACTATCCCAGCTCCAGTTGGCTGCAAAAGTTGGCTGAAACTGGCCCAGATTGCAGATCCAGCTGTGGACTTGCAGATGTGAAGACATTTTTTTGGCGCGGGGTTCCAGGGGCCCAGAAATCTTTGCGTAACTAATATCCCCCGAGTTGTTTGTCTGTGCAGATAATCACCTCCATTTCTTGGATCTCGCTCGCTCCCCTCAGCGCGCGCGCACACGCTCTCCGCCACAGCCCCGCGTTGCTCGGGCTGGGCCCGCACGAAGGCCCGGCTCCTCGGCACACATCTGTTTGTCATCAGGAATTCCAGGGCGATTGAGTAACGGGCTCGGAGCAGCTCCGCTCTGCGTCCTCCTCGCCCCCGTAAAGGGCCGTGCAGTGTTTCCACAGCTCGGTTGTGGCGAGCGCCGCCTGGGCGGATATCGCCTGCTCCCGAGGAGGCGTCAGGTCAGGCCGAGCAGGTGGGAGGTGCCCGTTTTCTGGGCCAAAGCCCCCGCGGCTCCCTTCCGGCGCGTGGGTCCTCCGCGCCCACACAGAGGCGGCCTGCAACAGAGCGGAGGGGCGAAATTCTCGGCCGCCCACCCAGGAGATGGAGGGAACGGGAGCCTGGCTCCACGCTACGCCCGTCGCCTCGCAGGAGAGCCGGGCTGGGCTGGGCTGGGCCACGTGCTGAGCGTGGTTGGGACCGAGCGGGGCGAGGGTTGGCGGTGCGAACTCAGCCGGTTTGGCGAGCTCCGTTGCTCGCGTGCAGGTGTGGGGCCTGGGAAAGGAGGTCGCCGCTGTTGCCCCACCATTTCTGTCCCGTCATCCTTTGGGAGCCCCATTTGGGAACCTCCCCCGGAGTTGCCCTCACCAGCACCACCTCCCCACCTCCAGCGAGCGGGGCGGAGGGATTATGGATGTTCCCCGCACAGGGCACTTGACTCGCTTCCTCAGATAAACTCGTGCTGGCCGGTTGTCAGGAGGCACCCAGCGTGCAAAGACCCCCCAGGTGAACGTCAGCCCGGTCTAGTACCTCATAGAGGTGGACCTTGGCTTGTGACGGGTCACTCAGCAATCACTTGAAGTTACTATGGACGCCCAAAAAACGATTTAACACCCAATTCCGAGGTTCCAGTGGCCGAACACATCCCCGTGCAGTCACGTGACCTATTTTGGGTGCTTGACAACTGCCCCACATTTATGGCTGTTTGTAGCATCCCGTGGTCACATGACTGTGATTTATGAGAGGCGTTGCTAGTTGTGAGAGGGGTGGAACATAAACCTGATGAAGGAATAAGTAAATCAATAAAAATTTTGCACAAACCATGGCGATTCGCTTAACGACCACAGCAAAGATTGTAAAATCGGGTGGGTCACGTGGGTGACCCTCTTTACGACCATCACGACCTACAACTGCAATGGGCAGACTCCATTATGGTCATAATTCGAGGACTGCCCGTAGCACGGCCTCAAATGTTCCACTGACCCCAAGGGATGGCCAGGGAGCTGCTTGCCCCGCCCCGGCCCAGTCTCTGAACTCCTCCGTCGCTGGCTGGGTGGGGTCAAAGAAGTGCCCACAGCGCCTGGGCAAAGCCCCAGGGTTGTTCGCGCGCATCGCTTCAGTCACCCGCCACGGGTGCCGCCTCGACCCGCCTGGTTTGCTCAGCCTTTTCCGCACAGCAGGAAAGTTCTCCGGGCTTCTCCGGGCCGGCTCCCGTCCGGAAGAGGCAGCCTGGCGGTGCCGGCTTCCCCCACCCAGCGTCTTCCCTCGGTCAGGGACCCGAATCCCCGTTGCCGCGTCCTGTCCCAGCCGCGCCTCTAGACCGACTCGCTGGCGATGGATTCCCCGGATCTATTCCTGCCTTTCCGTCCTGGGAAATCGCCCCTTTTTTCAGCCATCCTTCCCCCTCCCCAAACCCATTTCAAGGCTTCTGATGGAGACCGAAAGGCAGTGTGGCCATTCTTTCCATACACGGTGGGACTCCAACGCCCAGCATCCTCAGCCGGCTGCATTCCCAGCCCATCTGAGGGGTCGTGAGGCTGGGAATGGAGCTTTCTGAGCAGCAGAACCGTGACGTTGATCTTTGCATCCACCCAGGACATCATCTTGAAACGGGCAGCGGATATTGCCGAGGCTTTGTACAGCGTCCCGCGCAACCCTAACCAGCTGACGTCCCTGGCCGGGAACCATGGCCACTCGGGCATGATGGGCGTCAACTCCTTTGGGAGTCAGCTGGCCATCAACATCAGCGAGTCCACTCAGGGCTCAGAGCAAGGTGGGCCAAGGAGGGGACGTCTGCCTTCGCTTACGGGTGGTCCTCGCTTAACGGTCATTTGTCCGGTGACTGCTTGGAACTACAGTGGCACTGAACGAGGGGAGTTGTGACCGGCAACTGAAGTTACGGCAGTTGCCGAGCTCCTGTGGTCGTGTGATTTGTGTGATCTGGGCACTTGGCAACCCGTCTGTGCTTACGGCAGGTGGCCAAACGTCCCATGATTATGTTCCATCTTCCCTGATGGCTTCCCCAGAAAGTGAACAGGGATTACCGGGATTGTGGTCATTGAGTGAGGTGGTCATGTGGACATCCCACTGCAGTGACTTACAACCTAAATTTCAGGCTCAACTGTGATTGTAAGTTGAGGAGTACAGTCAGTACCTGTAATTGGAACCATCCCAGCTGATGACACCCGTCGCATGTGGGAGATGGAGACTACTCCTAAATTTAGGAGATTTAGGGAGACTACTCCTAAAGCTGGAGGCTCCGTTTGCCTTTTCGTCTTAGGAACCCACCATCCGCCTCGGGCTCTCTTCCTCTGAGCTCCCCGTGGGGCAAAAAAATTGGATTTTTCTCTCTGTGTGCCTTGCAGGATACCCGCGCAGCGCAAGCAGCGTCTCACCACGGGGCTACGTGCCCAGCTCCACCCCGCAGCAGAGTAACTACAACACAATCACATCCAGCATGAACGGTTACGCGGGGGCCACCATGACCGGCCTCGGGGTGCCAGGGTCACCCAGTTTTCTCAACGGCTCCACTGCCAACTCCCCCTACGCCAGTGAGTGTCATGGCTGTCTGAAAGAGACCTGTGACTGGGCAACAGTTGGGTTCATTGCTTGCCACAAATGCTCGTGTGCAACTTGAGCGGATGTTTTCTGAGCCAGGGTACGTAAGCTGGGTGGTGGACGGTCTCTCCCTGCAGGAGGGAAGTTAGCGTAGGAATCTGTCGTCTTCCGAGCTGGTTCTCGGCCCGGCTCACTCCGCCCAACCCCCTCGGGAGGAGTCGGCTCCCCAAAGCCCGGCTGAGGAGGTCCGCCCCGTCCCTTCCGAAACTCCTCCACTGGAACCTGGAGAACGGCCCGGCCAGGCTGAAGCCGGACGTGGAAAGCCGAGGCGTCGCCACACCAGAAACCTGTGGAAAGAAAAGCCAGACGTGGTCCCCCAATCACGGGCCATCGACCGGAGTTCTAAGAGAGTCCCAGATTTGCAAGGGCCGCCTCCAGACCTGGGTCCAAGCAGGCAGCCCTCTTGCCAAGGAGCGGTTCTGGCAGCCCCAAGCGGGCGCGTGGTTTCCAACCCCTGATGACTATCGTCTACTCGGGAGTCGCACCTGTGCTCAACGGGCCTTGGCTTCTTCGGAGCCGTCCCTTGCAGGCATCACTCTGGTGCTGCTGCTGCTCCTGTGGGCTACCTGCGGGGTCCTGGTCAGAGTCCAGGGCTGCCAGACCCCACTCGCTGCAGGCCTTGGTTTCCCAGCAGTCGTGCTGTGGGCCACCTCCGGGCTTCACTTAGTTTTGATGCCCGGCGCCAACCCCTGCAAGTGAACACTCTCCGGAAGTAGGCATGACCTCCCCGGGAGAGATCCAAGATCTGCAGGTCTGGAAGATTTCCTTCTGGCCACCAGAAGACCAAATCTGAGACCAGAGGAGGCCTTGGTGTGCAGAGCAATTCCGGCTCAGGTCAACGTCATCGGAAAGATGTGAGGTTTTGCAAGTGGTAGAGAACGAATGGAGGAGCAGGACGGCGGACCTTCCCCCCCTCCGCCGGGACGTGAGGGTCTCCTTCCTCTGCCCCACTGACCCCTCTCTGTCTCTCCCACACAGTCATGCCATCTAGTCCACCGCTGGGGGCCTCCTCCACCCCAGCTGGGGTCTTCTCGTTCTCCCCCGTCAACATGATCTCGGCGGTCAAGCAGAAAAGCGCCTTTGCTCCCGTCGTCCGGCCCCAGGCCTCGCCGCCCCCGACTTGCACCAGCGCCAACGGGAGCGGCCTGCAGGGTAAGTTGGCTTGTCTTCCACCAGAGCTACGACCCTGGGGACCACAGCGAAGTCGTAATCTCCTCTATGGATAGTCTAGGACAGCCTTGGCAACTTGAAGAGCTGCGGACTTCAACTCCCAGCATTCCTCAGCCAGCCAGGAATTCTGGGAGCTGAAGTCCGCACATCGTGAAGTTGCCACGGGTGGACACCCTGGTTTAGATGATCCTTCAGGCAACATCTTGCAGAAGCTAAAACCCTTCTCCTTGGCCGGCTTTTTTCTTTTAAGCAGATCGACTCCTTTTTAAAGCAAAGAGCTTTCAGTCGGCCGGGCCTTCGATGAGGACCAGTCCATTGTCTGGGCCGATTGGAAACAGACCTTTAAATCCCCCACATCCTCAGTGGACGGCTTCGTTGCCAACTCAGAAAAGCCACAGAGGCTGCCCCATTTTCGGAAGAGGAATTCCGTGGCTTGAGCTAGGGGACTTGGGGGCTGAAGCAGGGTCTTTCCCCTTCCCTCCCCATTGTATTATTCGGAGTCCAAAGTTTCTGGGGCTTTTTGGTGGCTCCCTAACCCCAGGATAAGGTGTTTCCTCGAGGGCAACCAGGCCTCCCATTTCTCTGGTTTTAATGAATTCTCGTGTATCTTTACCGCGGTTTTTGCGCTTCTCTAACTGCCTTTCCATTTTTATTTCTTGGATTTCTTTTTTCTTGCTCCTTCCTTCCTTCCTCTCTTTTTTCTCCCTTCGATCCTTCCTTCCTTCCCTCTCTCTTTTTCCTTCCCTCCCTCCCTTCTTTCCTTCTCTTTCTCTTTCTCTCCCTTCGATCCTTCCTTCCCCTTCTTTTTCCTTCCTTCCTTCCTCCCTCTCTCCCTCCCTTCTTTCTCTCTTTTTCTCCCTTCGATCCTTCCTTCCTTCCCTCTCTCTCTCTTTTTCCTTTCCTCCCTCCCTCCCTTCTTTCCTTCTCTTTCTCTCCCTTCAATCCTTCCCTCTTTCTTTTTCCTTCCTCCCTCCCTCCCTTCTCTTTTTCCTTCTTCCCTCCCTCCTTCCTTCCCTCCCTTCTCTTTCTCTCTTTTCTTCTCCCTTTGATCCTTCCTTCCCTCTTTTTCCTTCCCTCCTTTCCTTCTCTTTCCCTCTGATCCTTCCTTCCCTATCTTTTTCCTTCCTCCTTCCCTCCCTCCCTTCTTTCTTTCTCTTCTTCTCCCTTCGATCCTTCCCTCTTTCTTTTTCCTTCCCTCCCTCCT
>JANHZU010010373.1:130304-142797 GCA_032468055.1 Acrochordus granulatus | reverse complement strand
GTGACGTCTACAGCCGCGGACGCCTCAGAGGGAGGGGGAAGGGGAGGGATGTGGATCCGTGGAGTCGGAGAGGTTGGAGCGATCTCGGCCCGCCGAGCAGTTCTTCATCCCCAGACGATCGCGTAGGGCTTCCCCGTCACCAACCTGGGCGTTGCTCTTCCTCGGGTTGGTCTACCTAGAAAGCCCGCCGGTCGATCAAGTTGGAAAGACTCGTCTTCGCGCGTTTCGCGCAGGCCCCGAAGCTGGCCAGTTGCCATTCAGTCTGCCCGCGGTGATTGCTAGAGACAAGAAGCCGTCTCCTTTCCACCCACGTTTTCCACCGGTCGAGAAAGCAGCGGGAGCAAAGAGGGCCGACGAAGCAGCGGATTGTGCTTGCTTCGGCTCTGCGGTCCTGATTCGAAACTCGGTTTAGTTGGCAGTTGTGCCTTACTAAATTCGTTTAGTTTCAAGTTCTAGTTCGTTCTCAAACGCAAATCTGCAAGCAGTGTCGGGGCTAATGTTAATTAACATTAAAATCATGTTTTTCAAGAAGAAACTTAAAAGGGGGGGAGAGAGAGAGTGTGTATAGGTATACCCCCACACACCAATTTCTTCTTCCTCTCTTGGAAATCTAAACAGATATTTTTGTTAATCATGCTATACAACACAAGATTATAATTAATATGTCTAAAAGTATTAAATTCTCTGAATCACAAGCTCATTGAACTAGTTTAAACATAGCACTAACCGAAACCTTAACTGAGTTCATATTTTTCTAAGCCCTCAGCCAGGATCAATACATTGCAATGGCTGAGTTTGTAGTAAGCCACAATCAGTGGAGCCACATTACAACTTAGTAGTAGTTGTAGTTGATATAACTATACTCTGACAATGCTTTTCTACCATGTCTGCATGACATCAAATAAGGGAAATTGTTATTTTAATTCATATTAAGGACAATCTATATATTTCTTGAAAGGCATGTGGCGGTGAGAGCGGTTAAGTCATGGGCTTATCAGCTGGAAGGTTGGTTGCTCAAGTTTGAGACCCAAGAGCTTCTGCATAACAGGGTGAGCTCCCATTGTCCACCTAATTCCTACCAACCTAGTAGTTTGAAAACATGTAAAAATGCAAATAGATAAAAAGATATCACCTCGGTAGGAAGGTCACAGCATCCGTGAGCCTTGGTGTATAGTCATGCCAGCCATGTGAAGCATCTTCAGACAAATGGTTAAGAAACAGATGAGCACTGCTCCTTAGGATCGGACATGACTGGCAGAGGAACATAAAGTTAACATAAGTCTTCTTGCCACTGTTTTGGCTGTTACTGCAAGTGGAAAAAATAATTACAACACACCAATTTCTCAAAGAGTGTCTTCAGACAACTGATATTTTCTGGCCCTGATTTTGATGCAGTATTGGTGTACTCCAAATTTATTTTATTAAACAATGTTTTATATAAGGACCCTGGGAGTCCCTTTTCTGTAGCAGCATCCCCTATGGAATGAGATGGCTGAATGGCTCCCACATTGTTATTGTTTAGGACAATAAAGACTTGGCTCTTCACCCACGCTTTTAATGAGAGAGTGTGATTCTTATGGACTGTTATGCTTGCCATCTTTTATCAATTTTATAGTAATTTGATTATTGTGAGCCACCCAGTTATTGCAAGTTGAGCAATGTACAAGTTTAATAAATTATAATAGAGTTTACTTAGGGTTAAATGTTGTGCTAAGGTACACTGCAATTTGGCTTTATAGGATGTGTAATTCATATAATCAGCCATTATGGTTTGTAAATCATGGTTTACAATTCTGTAAGTGAACCTCACCAGCTGGTAGTTAAAGACATAATTAAAAAGTTTATCTCAATATGTACTCAGTGGGTTTGTGGAACTCTTATCTTTTGCTCATTTTTAAAACCATCACAACTGCAACATGTGGCCTGCTTTGAAGGAGGGGCAAAGGGAATTAACACCTGTTACAAAAAATAGTTTCTTGGACTAAAAGCCGAGGTAATGTAATTAAAGTTTAAAAAAGGGTAAGTACAAGGATGAGACTATTATTTCCTGAACTCACGTTATGGATCAGAAAGAAAAAAAGACTCCAACAATATCTAAGTTCGACGAAGCCACTTTTAACCCAGCTCAGGAGAAAGGAAAACAAACAAAACAAACTCCCGCCGTGTGGTCTGAATGTAATTAATCCGCGACGGAAGTTCAAGCAAGGCGAGAAAGACCTCAAAAAGTAGCTTCCGTTTTCGCCGCGGAGTATCAGTGGCATCTGGTAAACAAATCTACTTCCTTTTAAAGTAAGAGCCCTCCAAAGGGAAAACTCTCTTGAAGAAACCCTTCACAAGCAGCTCGTCAAAACTGCTTCTTTAAGAGTCTAGGGACCTTTCAGACGCTCTCAATTCCTACTTGGGCGACATCGGCTTTAGACGTCAAAACTGTTGCCTGCCTTGAATGCGGAGCGGCTGCGCCAAAATTAAGACTCGTCATCGATACACACCTTGACTACATTAGAGCTCGTTTTCGTCTTCCAGGGTTGAAACGTCCATAAACAAAAGCATTTTTTGATATTTAAAACTTAATTCCAAGCATCACCGCTTCGGTTGAAAAAGGCCTTTAGAAAAACCCTATCGCTTCACTTCTGTCGTGGACTGGTTTGACTGTGTTGGTAGCTGATGTTTACACCATAAAAATATTTTAAGATTTTCCAATTATCTCCTAAACCCCCAGATTCTCTTTGAGGACCTCCAGGCTGTTTATAGCACTGCCGGCGACGCATCTCCAGTACTTCGCCAGAGGACCCCAGCTGTCCTTCGCGCTGCCTTCAAAAACAACAACTCGCCAACCTGCGTCGCTCGGCAACTTCGTTGTCTTTCGCGGAGATCCCCGTTGGATGTCCTCTGGCCAAGCCGTGCGGTCTTGCTGGGTCGGCGCGAGGGCAGGCAGGCGCCGCAGGAACGACAATGGACCAGTGCGTGACGGTGGAGCACGAGCTAGAGAAGGTGCTTCAGAAGTTCTCGGGCTACGGGCAGCTTTGCGAGCGGAGTCTCGAAGAGCTGATCCAGTACGTGGCGGGGCTGCGCCGGGAGATCCTCCAGAGCGAAAGTAAGTGTCCCTTCCTCCTCGTAACCCGCGCCCGAGCTCTCTTTCTCCTGCGAATCCCTCCCCGCGCGGACAGAAACGCAGTAGGCGAAGCTTGCCTACTTCGCGCATCAGCGAAACTGGAACGCCGCTGAGGCTGTGCTCAGCAGGCAGCTCTAACTTATTCCAGTATTTTAACGAATGTGCCCATATCCTACATTAGGGTTTTTATTGGGGGGGTGCTGGAAGTGGCAGCTATACTTTTTAGAGGTACTCTTGGAAAAAGCTTCTGGGAAAAGAAACCTTTATCACAGTGTTAGGCAGTTTCATTAATTTTCTTTATGGGAAACTGCTATTAAGAAATAGTATAAGGGCTAATTAGGCAAGATGGTGCAGATCCTACTCGGCGGTTGTTTAATTGTCTTGCCCCAGTTGTATGTATTCTTGTATTTCCTCATCTTTTCAAGCTTTGTGAATGCATCATGTTTTCCTTTAAATTACACCTGCTGTTGCTTTTGTTATATTTCTTTAATTTTCTATAGGGTCCCTCTTTCAAATCTTCAGAAGATGCCCTTTATTTTTCCATTGGTTAGAATTGACTGAAATATATTGTTTGAAATATTTAGTAATAAAAGAATAAGGTAATATATTGTTTTTCTGTGTTTTACCCCCCCCACTCTCAAAAAGCAGAAAAGAAAGAAACTTAAAAAATACATATGACAGATGATGTAAATTAACTGGGTAGGATATGATTCGTGTATCTTTTGACAAATTTTACATACCTGCACAAATTTTTCCTGAAAGGCTGCTTTAAGAATGAGTAAGGTGGTAATGGGCAGCATTTCTACATTATTAAAGTTGTTGGTTAATCAATAGTACATTTTGTTACTATGTATTCCTTCAAGTGTGTGTGTGTGTATGTTACCTTTAGACTATCAGCTGGAGAATCAGTTGATATTTCTTGGTAGCAGGATTGGATTTAGGAGTACCTAATTGGTACTTACCAGGCCTACTTCATAAATCTATTAATTAAATTAAATTTATATTAAATTTATTTATAGAAATAGTCTATAAGAAGATGTCTTTCCTTAGACCACTGTTAGTCCCATTTAAAGAAAGGGTATGGAGAAAACAAAACTCTAACTTGTGTATTTTAGGAAATGCTTTTTTAACTATCATAACGTGCAACAGATATATAGTTTCTTTTTATGTGAACTGATATCATTTACTGATTTTGTGGATAATGATTTTATTGACTAAATATAACAATTTGCATTTCAAACTAACTTATTTTTTACTATGGTTAATGTTTTGAAATGGAAAAAAAGGTGGGGTCTTAATTTTGAAAGGAAATTAATTTTAATATTCAAAAGAAGACATTATTTTAACATCTGATCTGGAATAATAACAAAGATAATTAACTATGATGTGTTTAATCATCTTTATGCCAGGTTACAAAAATCATGCTGCTTGTACAAACCCAGCTACAATTATTTGATAACATTTCTCAATTTTATGTGTCTTATCAAATATGTTAAGTATACTTTAGAATAGGAAGCATTAGGATACAATGTTAAGTACTTTCTGGCAAAATCAAATAGATGCCTTACTTTGTATTTGAGAGTAATTTGAACCAACTGATAAAGTAGACCAAAACTGCAGATTGTTAACTCTGAATAAATCTTTACATTGATTATAAGAGCGTATAGAGAAAATTAATAAAACATTTTTTTTGCTCCAGTAATTGCTGTTCTGTTAAAACAGAGATGAATAATTGTTTGCAGGATTGATCCAGAGCATCATATTCCAGCTGATAACTTCAAAATGAATTTAGGACAATGATGTCTGCTTCAACAAGCCTAATGTTTCTTAAGATATCTTAACATACTTGTATTTTTGCATTAAAAGCTGTAAGTAATTTGTAGCCATTGTACATTAGCCACTTCACATTAATGATGAATGTGCTCAATGTATATTAGATGCAGTACATTTAATCTCAGATTATATGTTTGACCTGTAATATTCTTATCTGTAATAATTTTATCTTCATTTTTCAAAAGCTACTATATTCAATAAATAATGGTTCTATTTATATTCTATATTATATATAAAAGAATATAACCATTCTTTTTTAACATAGCTCTTTGAAATTAAAGTATGAAGCCTGGGTTTTTGATTTAGAAGTTTGTGTTTATTGCAATTAATTTTTAATTTTCCTTTCTACTGTTTAGATCCAGATGAAGATCTATCAGGTACAATATCACTTGTTATGACCCAATGTTGTAAACGAATAAAGGACACAGTTCAGAAATTGGCTTCGGATCATAAGGACATCCATAGTAGTGTTTCTCGTGTTGGGAAAGCAATTGATAAGGTATCAATAGTATTCATTTTATGCATCAGTGTTTGGGTTTTCATCAATAGGTTGGAGCTAAATTGGATCATGCATATTTGATAGATATAAATTAGATTATAAATCACCATGATAGCTCAGTTCCATTGATTTGTTTTAAAAAAATGCTGTGAACATGACCCAATCTACATCAAAGCCTTAATATTTAAAATTATCAAAATGTGCCAAAGTGCCCTTTGTCGATATCAAAAGCACAACAAGAATTCAGTGGAGTCATTTTGTCAAGCTCCCTTTTACTTTTAGTAGAACCTATGAAGAGGATTTCCCTGTAGATCAGGAATAAGCAACGTTTTTTCTCTGGGCGGTTTCAGTGCACCAGCCAAACAGCCAACTGAATGTCCAATATTATTTCTAAAAAGGATGAACTGAAACTTTATGGTCAATTTTTTTGTGGAATAGGGAGGGAGTTTAAATGTAAGAATGAACATTATTATCTCAGAGGCCTTGCACTCTCATTCCTGTTCTTACTTGAAAATATTTGACCCTAAAGATACGCTGTCATTTATGATCTTCCCCAAGTCAATGGGAAGCCAGCAGAGAAGGTCACAAGTTGTTTGGGTAAGTCTCCCCAACCCCAGTCATTCTTTGCTTGCGTACTTGCACCACATGCCCTCTTTCTCCAGCTCCTCTGTACTGCCACACACACATATGTACCCTGCGTTCTCTTTTCCTGACCTCTCTGTGGTTGTCTCTCATGGCCTCTTTCCCTGGCATCTTTGCTCTCACATACATCCCATACCCTCCATCTCCACCCTTCCTGTGCTCATGCACTTATGCACCCCATGCCCACTTTTCCAGGTCTCCCTGAACTCCCACTCACTTCATATCTTTTCTCTGGCCTTTCTGAACTTGCGCATGCAACACACTCAGCCCATGACTTTTCCCCCCAGCCTTCTTCAGCTTATGCCACATTGCAACATCCTTTTCCCCCAACTTGTGTGTGGCCTACGTTGGACCTCCCAGGATCTTTCCCATCCTTCTGTGGCATTCCTGCACTTTTTATCTGGAGCCCTTCAGCATCCTGCTTAATGACCTGCATGGGTGGAGATATGACAATGGCCAGGATTTCTTGGATTGCTGTTGTTAAGCAATGTGATCATGTGACATTGCACTTTATTACCATATTGTTTAGTGACAGCAATTCTGGTTCTAATTGCAGTCATAACCTGAAGACTCTATGTATTGAGAAAATATAATATAAATAAAAAAGTAGAATCATTCCTTAAGCCCTAGGAGGAAAGTAGCATTAAGAAGAGACTCAGGCTGGCTCTTCCTGCCTCACTGGGGTATAAGAAGCAGGAGAGGAAGAGCACAACCAGGTTTACAAGATTCTCTTGCTGTAGCTTGTGTCAGTAAAGTATAGATCTAGTCTTCCTATAGATCCGGTCTGCTTCATATGGCTGATATCTTAACACATCTGCAGGATGCCAAGTGAGGAAGGCTATTCTTAAAGAGACATTTTTTTAGAAAAATAGAGAAGATTTTGATAACTTTTTCTTTGGAATATTGTTATCATGTTTTAAAGAGTATGACATGACTACTGTAATTTGGTCAGTAGGATTGCTGTTAAAATGTGCAGCTAAAATTAAAGGATAATTGCCAATTAGTATTTAAGTGTAGATGCCATTTGAGCCAGTATGATTAATGGTTAAATTGTTTCTCTAGTTGTGGGGAGACTTACATTTTATTTATTTCATTATATGACCACTCATATTGCATTAGTGATTCTGCAAGTGAATGCAATTAGAAATCAAGCTGATACAACATAAAAAATACACAAGGAATGAAAAATGGCAGCCAAGAATTGCCATTCTTTAAAAATATCCCATAGGTTCTCTGACAGTATCTCTTAAAAAAACGTAAATGTTTTCCCTGCCAGTTATGGCCAGCTCTAAAGGTGGTGCTCATCTCTGATTCACAGCTGAGGTAACCAGCATTTGTCTGAAGATGCTTCTGTGGTCATGTGGCTGGCATGACTATATGCCAAAGCGCATGGAATGATGTTATCTTTCTCATCAAAGGTGGTACCTATTTATCTACTTGCATTTTTACATGCTTTCAAACTGCTAGGTTGGCAGATGCTGGAGCAAGTAATGGGATGTCATCCTGTTTTGTGGCAACCCTTGGGTATTGAACTGCTGAGCTGCCAACAAGCCAGTGTCATAACCACTCAGCCACTTGTGCCTCCACACAATATAGACTCATTTAATTTCCTGACCCATGCCTAGGAGAAGAACTTGGTGTTAAAAGCTTTTAAGAAGTCAAACAGGATTGGGGCCAATCTAATTCAGGAGAAATGGTTCCAGAGGGCAGGTAAAGTAACAGAAAAGACATGTTTCCTGGTTTCCATTCAATGATATTCGGAAATAGATGGGGCTTGGAGCATGCCCTATACTTGTAAAAACTGACAATGAGAATAAAGACAATTGGAAAAGGTGGAAGTGGTTAAGGTGCTATCTAGAAGCCAGGAGAATGAGTTTTTGTCCTGCTTTAGGTATGAAAGTCAACTGAGGGGACTTTGGACCCACTCATTCTCTCTCAAACCAACCCTCTTCAGAGGGTTATTGTGCAGAAAATAAGAGGCAGAATATTACATGAGTTTATTGCCTTGAGTTTTATACAGTGGAACCTCGGATTGCAAGCACCTTGGTGCACGAGGTTTCGCAAGATGAGCAAAAATTTTTAATAAAATTTATTTCAGTTGACAAGCGGCAACTCGCAAGACGAGCACCGCGCCATGAGCTCATATGGGAAAATCTCACAACAGAGCCGATGATTCTCCTCTCTCGCTGTGTAAACAGCATAAATTAAGTGAAAGGCATTCAAGGGAAGGAACTGCTGAGACTTCAGACTCCAGATTCTCCCTCCAGGTAGTCCCCTCCCCCTCCTTCTCCTCTCCTCCCTCCCTCTCGTCTCCCTTGCATCAGCCGAGACTGTTCTCAAAGCGAGCAAGCACATGCGCGCGCACACAAAAACACACAAACCCTTGCTTCCTGGCACCATCCAGACTGTTCCCTGCTGTCCAACTCTCCTCCCCTCATACCACGGAGGCAGGTTAAGACAAGAAACATTTCCAAACCACCCAAGAAAAATGTTACTGAGGGAAAAGGCCGTTTTGCCTCGAGCGGCGGCAGCATATCCTCCAATCCAGCAGGGGGCACCAGACAGCAGCCAAGGCCAGAGCCTACCTGAAGCAGATCCATAAGTGCTGGTTAGTTCTATTTTTGCTTTATATTGTGTGTTAATCATTGTTACTTGTTTCAGAAGTTAGGAACAATCATTTCTACATCAAATTCCATTGAAAATAATTTTTTGGTGAATATTTTTGAGGGCGTGGAACGGATCGTCCGACTTTCCATTGTTTCCTATGGGAAACCTTGTTTCAGTTTAAGAGCATTTCAGACTAAGAGTGTTCTTCCGGAACAGATTAGTCTCACAATCTGAGGTTCCACTATACATATAAAATATGTGTATTTTTTATTGTTGGTCACATGGTCAGCCAGAGGTTTTAAACTGGATTTGGAATTTTTATCCATCTATCAAGTCCTTTCCAAGGGATGGGCAGATGGTGTTTGATGGTATTGAAGTATTGCAGGATGTAAGCTGTTCCAATAAAGTTGCCTTTGCAGTTGACTGATAGTAATTTTGTCAGTGCCAGTGATATTCAAGTGGTGCTTCAGGAGTTTTGGATGGCACCCAAGACACCTATTACTATTACTGTCTTTGCTTTCTTTTGCCACAGTTGTTCTACTTTTATTTGCAAGTTTTTGTATTTTGTTATTTTCTCCAGTTCCTTCTCTTCTCTTTTGCTGTCTTCAGGTACTGCCATGTCCACTGTTCAGCCTTTTTCATCTTTCTTATCAACATTGTTAACTCTGGGGTGTTATATGGCTTGTCTGTTTGAATTCTAGTTTGAATAGTTCTTTCTCAACTATTCTAGCCTTGTATCTAATGACTGGAATTGTTCAAGTGTTAATTTCTTTCATACTATTTCCTCTACCTATTTCTACCTTCACCCTCATGAAGTATTCACCTCTAACCTGCTTCTTGAAGATGCTTGATGTTTTCAGCTAGGTATTTGTCATAATCATCATCAGACCCTGATTTTTTTCCATAGGGTATCTTGATTCCTTCAGTTTTCATTATTTTTCCCTTGTTGATGATAAGGGTGGCATGTTTGTTGAGCAGTGATTCTATTTCATATGGTGTTTTTCCATACAATCTCAAATTGTCTATATAAAGGAGGTAGGATATCCTGGTAGATGTTTGATAGCCTTAGCCTGACTTTTTCAGTACTGTTGACAGAGGAATCAGTGCAGTGACAATAGTAGTGGCAATAGTATGTCTCCCTGAAAGATTCCTCTCTTAATATTAATCTCTTCAAAGTCTGTCACCATTGATCAGCAGCTGTCATTGTGCCATTGATCTTTGCACAAAGCTTCTGATGTTTCTACTGACTCCTGTTATTTCTACACATTTGGTTATCCAATCATGTGGTAGGGAGTTGAATGCCTTCTTGTAATAATCCAGATTGCATTCAAATTGGTTCTCCCCTCTATTGCAGTTTTCCATTATTGTGTCAATTAGGAGTGATTTTTTGTTCCTTTGGGCAGTTTTCTTCCTGCTCTGGTAGAAAGAGCTTATTTTCAACTACATTGCTATTGGATTGCATCAGCTACATGATTATTATTGTTTATCACAGAATAGTGATAACAGTCAGCTAGATGTTTAGACTGGATTTGGCATTTTTATTAACTTTCCCAAGGCCTCAGATAGGCAGTTGTTGTTTGATGGTGTTAAAGTATTTGTCACAGAATGTAAGCTGTTCTAAGTTCAACTGTTTTTTGCAATTTACTGATGATGATTTTGTCAATACTATTGCAGTTCAAGTGGTGCCCCAATTGTTTTGGGATTGAACCAAAGATGCTGTTTACTGTTGGTACTATATTTGCTTTCTTTTTCACAATTCTATTTGGAGATCATTATATTTTGTGATTTTCTCCAGTTTCTTCTTTTCTCTGGTCTCTAGTTATTGCCATATCCACTATCCAGACGTTTTTGCTTTCTTATTGACAGTATTTAAATCTGGGGTGCTTTGTGGCTTGTCAGTTTGAATCCCAGAGTACTTTAGCTTATTATTATTATTACTTGAAGAAATGAGAAAGAATTTCCCTAGGGTCCAAAAGAATCCATTTCAGGGAGCAAGCAACATATGTAAAACATACCACTGCTAACCTATGTTTAGCTAATACTAAATAGAATTATTGGCAGATCTATAATGCACCATTTGGGATGAGAGGGAGAAAAAATTTGTATGTTTTAGAAGAGGAATTGATCTTTGTTACATAAGATAGTTCCTCTGGAACTTTATTGGTAAAGCATAGCTTATGTATGATCTTTATGTGAGTCGCAACAAAAGTTTAAAAAACAGGCATCTGGATTGGATTTTTTTTCAAGTAGAAGACGTTTCACCTTTTATCCAAAAGGCTTTCTCAATTCTGAAATTCACAATAAGCAAGACTATTTTGACAAGCTGCTGAAAACACACAAGTACAGCATTCTTGGAAGTAGTACATTGGCATCTACTGTATATCTCTAGTTGTAATACCACATCATTTGGATCCAGTCTCTTGACTGGGTGCTCTAGCACCATATTGGCATCGCTTTCTTGATATTCACCCCAACAATGTGGAGGATCCTCTTACTGTTGATTGCTTTCTAGAAACAGTGGTTGTTGCTCCTGAATGTGAAATTATTTATTGTATATCACCTCTACTCTGCAATGAAATATTGTCAGTAACCGTATAAAGAAAAGAAGGCAGAGGGGAAATTATGACAGCAGTTTTCAAATACTTGAAGACTTGTTACAAGGAAGAGTGTACGGATTTATTCTCCACAGCTTCAAGGCAGGACAAAAACCAATGTATGGATGTTTTACAGAGGGAGAACCAAATATAAAATAAGGAAAAATTTCTGGCCATGAGAGCTATTAAGCTGTGACTTAGACTGCTTCTAAGAATTATCGGGAGGGCTCCATCCCTGGATATTTTCAAGAAAGGATGGGCAGCCATTTTTTTGGAAAGATAGGATATTCCTGCCTTAGGCAGGGAGCTGAATTAGAAGATCTCCAAAGTTCCTTCCTATGGTTCTGTGAAACATCTACCTAGCTCTTTCTTGACCATTCCCCTTAGTTGGAATCTATCAATGGAAGCAAGAGACTGTAAATCGCATTCTTCCTTGCAAGTCTCATGGTCCCTCCACAGTTTTAGAGGGTGCTTGGTACATCTTTTCAGGAGCATATTGGAGCTTCAGGAGACAATGGAGCTCTCATCTCCCAGTTCCAGCAATAGACATAGTTCCATCAAAAGAAAGCTAACTCTGATTCCATCTATGTATGCATGCATTAATGTTTGTACGTCACCTCATATTCCAAAATCTTCAATGGAATTGAGTCTGATATTGCATAGTGTGGCAACATAAATAAGAACTGTCTGCTGATTCCAGCCATGTAGCTGTCTCATCCCCTTGGCAAAGTGCATCCAAAGTCATTCTTCAGATAATAAGACAGGAAAAATTCTTAACTGAAGGAAAAGTCAAGATGACCAAGCCTTAAAGTATTGCCACACTTAAGAAATTGTCAGAGATGCAGATCGCAATTCTCAATAAAAGCTTTCAAAATACTGGAAGATTTGAAAAATACGCATGAATAAGAACTCTCAGCAGAAATACTTTGGTACATTTGTTAAAGCCTATGTGAGTTGCAAACACAGCTTTGAAGGACATTTTTAGGTCATTAAACTAGGCTTTTCTGTTTAATACAAACAAAGCATCTCAAGTGTGTGTTGACACGGTGAACAGCTGAATTACTTTTGTCAATGCAACTTATACCAAAATATAATTCTTCAGATAAGCATTTAAGGTAAATATTATGTGTCTGGCCATCATTACATCCCACTTGTGCAACTCTAGTGCACTCACCATAAAACCGCCTTTGCAAAATGTTTGGAAAC
>JANHZU010010373.1:66627-78737 GCA_032468055.1 Acrochordus granulatus | reverse complement strand
AACTACAAATATTCTCTTCTATTGATATCAAAAATATTACACTCCAAAGTTACACAAACGTCAAGGCTAACTTATAAATACAATGTATGGTTTGGGAAGCCACAATGGATTGCAGGGTGGATAAAAGCCAACTCCCATAAATAGATGGAATTTGTATTTGGCAGCTTTTAAGAATAATCTAGTTTAAAAAGAACCTTAATTTCATAGAAATATGTATGTTAAAGTGTAATTTTGTGTTGCAGAGACATAACTGTTTTGTTGTTGTATCCCATACTAATATTTACATGAAACTGATGGGGGTTTATTTCCATATATCAATTCCACAAATACTTCAGAACTTCTGAATAAGTATCTGGAGCAAAACTGAGATACACAAGGCTGGAGATTGAATAAGACACAAACATTTAAGTTTGGAGAAATTTGACACAGTCAGAAGGATTATTGTTGGATAAGATTGAATACTCATCTGAACTTTGTAACATAAGAAATCAATATTGTGGAAATATAGATGACGGCAATAAGCAGGGCTCCTTCACCAATTTTTCATACACTTGTTTTAAATAAGCAAAGTTAATTCATTTTTGTTAAGACTGTAGATTTAAATATTTTTCCTGGATTATTCAATCATGCACAGAGCAATCTTAGGATACATTTAATAAGCTCAGTACTCTACTGGGCTCATCCTACAGAATAAAATGCCTTTCTCCCAATCTATTTTTTTAAAGTTTTGTTTTTGATCTGGTCAACTATTTTCCCTCATAGATGAAGTGCTTTCCCTAATCTACTAATGCTGTAGTTCTGTCCATTGTGCCTTTTTTTCCAATCTGACATCAGAGAAGGACATGAAAAAATCTGGGGGGTTTTTAATCCACAAGATTGGAGTTCATGCTCCTACCTTAGAACTAAAAATGTGATGCCCTTGATGGGTTCTGGAAAACCACTCTAGGGCTGATAGGATTGTAGCCTTAATCTCCTCGATTTAAATCAAAAGCCTCCCTGCTGGCAGGGAATTTAAATATAAATTCATTTCTTCTAAGAAATGCTGCTTTCTGGGGTGTCCCAAGCTCAGTTCTCTTTCCTTTTCTATTTAACATCTACACTGGGGTGTGTGATCTGATGGTTTGAGGAATAAGATGCTGATGATATCCAGCTTTATATCTCCACCCCTGGCCACCTTAGTGATACTATGGATGTTCTTTCCCAGTGCCTGGAGGCAATAGAGGCCTAGAATCAAGTGCAATGGGTTTCAACTCAACCCAAACAAGATCGAGTGGTTCTGGGTATTTGGGCCTTCTGGTTACAAGGTTCCTCCACGTTTGATTCTGGAAAGGGTGGCACTGCCCTAAATGGATCTGATGCACAATTTGGGGTCCTCTTGGACTCACAGCTCCTGCTAGAAGAGCTGGTGACAACTATAGCTAGGAGGTCCTTTTCATACTTCTGGGTTGTGAACCAGTTGTGCTCATTGCTGGACCAGGCGGCTTTGTTCATAGACACTCATGCCTTCGTGGCACTTGTCAGGATTACTGCAACACATTCTCCACAGGCCCCCTTGCAAATTATTTGGAAGCTTCAACTGGCGCAAAATGCGGTTGCACGAACAGTAAATGATATCGGATATCTGACATGTCATGCCACTACTGCGAGAACTGCAATGATTGCCAGTGTGTTTCTGTGTGCAATTCAAGATGCTGGTTGTCATCTTTAAATCCCTTCATGGCTTCGGATCAAATTACCTGAGGAACTGTCTTCTCCCAGCTGTTTCTACCAATCCAATTCAGTCTGGCAGATGGGGCACGTTATTGGGTGTATTGGGTTCTGTCAGCTTGGGTTCTGTCAGCCAAGGCACGTCAGCTGGTGGGGATCACAAGACTCTCAGCTATAGCCTTTGCCCTCTAAAACATTTTTCCTTCAAAGATCAAGATGATCTCGACCCTGTTGTCTTTATAAGATTGGGAAGACCTGGTTATATGCCTATGCTTAGGGTCCTGAGTATATTAAAAGCCCTGTTTCTTGACTATATTAACACATATGGAAGTAGTTTATTAAGCAACATATATATTTATTCTGTATTGGTTTTATATTTTTATCATATATGCTACCCAAAGTTGAGATGGCAGTTATGGAAATTAAATAAATACATTCCTATCACTCTTCTCACTAACTTCAGCCAATCCATTTTATTAGTATTATTACAATATAGATCTCTTTTTAAAAGCAAAACATTCTAGAAAGGCATTGTAGCTTTCCAGATTTCTATGTTTTAATATTTATAAATATTATTACCTTTTCATCATCATCATTTCAATTTGGATGCCATTTAATTCTAACCAATTTATCCAAATTGGAAAAATTATAGGATAACACACCATTTCAATACTATTTTAACTAGAACTGCAGTACCAATAATTGACATATTCAGTTTCAATAAAAGTTTGGGTAAACCAACAGGTTTAAAGTTTTCAGTATCCAGCATTTCTTTCAAACAGAAAGGAATTTTTCTGTCATCCAGTATGATACTATAAGAAAGGTACACATCAGAAGTTCTTTTCTGAATTTTCTGTTGGCAAGTTTATATACCAACTTTATTTTAAAGAGCTCAAGATAGCACTTATGGGGATATGGGCAGATATTAAAATATAAATTTGAGTTTATTCCCTGCTATGGCAGTCACCCAAAGTTGTTAGTATTAATTCTTCACCGATTTTCCTCTTTTGTGGAGCAGGTGGATATATATAAAGCTAAGCACTAAATTATAGCCACCCGTTATTTTATTTTTAAAAAACATATTGAGGCTTATTGTTAATCCAAAAATATTATTATTCGATTATTGTTGGAAAGAAGGTGGTGGATTTCTTTTGCAGCATTCTCCTTTTAAATGTTTGGTTAAAAAGGTTTTAAATAGTAAGGAGCTGGGCAGGTGCCAAGGGAAATATGGCTGTAGGAACCCTGTTTTCCAGCAGCACAGTGTTGGAGATCCCTGCATTAGAATTTCATTATTGGTGGCAATTTGTACACTACATATAGGCTCCAGGATCATACTTTAAGATCAGCAGTAAAATGGGGATGAGGGATTTGATTTTTTACATTTCTTTAAGATAAGCAATAAAAGGGAAACTTCTTGAAGGCTTAATTTCTATTTACAGTAACTTTCCTAACTCAACAGTTCCATATCCCTGCCCTGTCTGCTTCAGAGAATGAAAATAACTGAAAAATGATGTCCACTTTTGCCAAACCTGCAATGGACACACATTCACTGCATGAAACTGATGTGTAACTTTAGAGGCATTTTGCCATATTAAAAGGTCTTAACATACATATTCTCCCACACTTTCTTATTGTTGTGCCTGTATAGAAGAATTCATAAAATTCAATTCATCTTGCAGTCATTAAGCTGATATTCTCTAGTTTTTTTCCTTTTTATAACTCCCACAGCCCACTGCCATCATCTATGGATAGAACAGCTGCAAGCTGAAGTCCTTAGCTTCTGAAAGCTAAATTTACAGTCTGCTAGATTTAGGATAAGATCAGAAGTAGATTGGCATCACTATTTGTCAGCCTTCCCAGAACCTAACGTAACGTACAAGCAACTTCATGATAAACATTTGTGAGGAGAGAATGAGTTCACAGCCAGATTCATGGCTTTTGATTTTTTTCCAGAATGTCCAATAACATTCCTGTTTTACCTTTATGTGCAGAGCATGTGGGGGCAATCTTTTATGTCTTGCAGATATGGAAGAGCTCCCACTTTGATTTCTGCAATTGAGAGAATTCAGGGGAGAAGTAAAATTTTTCCTCTTTAAATATGGAATCAAAGTTCTAAGTTATCATGTAAATTAATGATTCACTATACCAACTTCAACAGCCCTTATGAAGTTATTTTTCTCTGTAGATTTTTTTGCTTTTTTATTTTGTATTTTAATTATACTTGGTTGTATCCCATTTTCCTTATGTTAGTCTATGATCATAATTGATGTAATTTCTGCATTTCATCTTACTGTACTGTCTGGAAACATTGGGTAAATCAGTGCTATTTAAGATGATTCATGTATTACCTAGTAATGGATTATGTAACTAGTTTGCTTCTTTAAGAAGTATTAATAGTAGAAAATTACCCAAATTTTAACCTTTGAGTAAGAAAGTTTTTCTGTTCAAGGAAATGGAAAGTTAAAGTATTGTGGTAATAAGTTTAAAGGAGGGCGTAGTACCTGAGGAGTTAAGATGATGGGCTTATTAGTTGGAAGGTTAGAAGTTTGAGTTCAAGACCCAACCGCCACATAACAGGGTGAGCTCCCACTACCTGCCCCAGATCCTGCCAATCTAGCAGTTTGAAAGCATGTAAAAATGCAAGTAGATAAAATAGGTGCCACCTAATTTAGGTGGGAAAGGTAACAGTGTTCCATGCCCTTGTCATGTAGTCATACTGGCCACATAACCAGGGAAGCATTTTTGAAGAAAGGCTGACTCCCTTGGCTGTGAATCAGAGATGAGCACTGCCTAATAAGTTTAAAGTACACACATGCTTTGCTTGAATAAGACTCCATCTTCAACTCCTAAAAACTGTTTACATGGTCTCAGGTAAGATTTAGAACTCCGTCCTTTAAACAATTGTGAGCTGTTTCCAAATTGGATAATTCCAGTTAGATATATCAGTAGTGCTCTATCTGAAAAGGAAGTGACAGGAACTGTAGCAGCCCAAAAAGTCAGAGGACACAAGCTAGCGGAAGGATGCTTTATGAAACAAGTTCATATACAGAAACTATGACAACTTATTGCAATTGTACAGTCACATCCAAATGCAGCATACAAATTAGTTCTACAGTGTATTTAAAGTCAAGCAGTCTCTCATATTTTTTTAAACAAACAAAATTTTTTTGCTATCTCTGAACTGTGTTTTTCTTGGGACATGTATTAGGGCTATCATGCAAGTCTTGCTTCAACTGGAGTTTGGCACTGAAAATCAGTTGGATTTAGGGACATAAATGGCTCCTTCTAATTTTATGGTCTGATTAATAAAGCTTTTTCATTCACTTCTATTTCCATTTATTTTAGATTTGTTTGCAGACCAGGAATACTTTTATAATTTACTCCTATTTCCAATATTGCTGGAATAGTTACTGCATATTAATTTAATTTGGATTCAATTACATTTTCCAAGATCACTGCAGATGTTGACTACAGCCATGAAATTAAAAGACACTTTGTCCTTGGGAGGAAAGTTATGGCAAACCTAGACAGCATATTAAAAAGAGAGAGACATCACCTTGCCAACAAAGGTCCGTATAGATAAAGCTATGGTTTCTCCAGGAGTAATGTATGTGTGAGAATTGAAATACTTCTCTGTGAGAATTGAAATACTTTTATAATTTACTCCAATATCCATAAGGAAGGTTGAGTGCTGAAAAACAGATGCCTTCGAATTGTGGTGCTGGAGAAGGCTCTTGAGAGTCCCTTGGACTGCAAGGAGATCAAACCAGTCAGTTGTACAGGAAATCAACCAATTGCTTATTGGAAGGACAGATACTGAAGCTGAAGCCCAAGTACCTTGGCCACCTAATGTGAAGAGAGGACTCTTTAGAAAAGACTGTGATACTGGGAAAGATTGAAGGCAAAAGGAAAAGGGGACGGAAGAGGATGAGATGGTTAAATAGCATAATAAGTGCAATGGGTGTAGGTTTGGGCGGACTCAGGGAGGCAGTGAAGGACAGGGAGGCCTGGCATGCTGCAGTCCATGGGATTGCAAAGAGTCAGATACAACTGAGCAACTGAACATTTTCATAAAATTAATTTTTAAAAACTCTTTGTGTAGGTTTGTGTGTGTGAGAGCGCGAGCGAGAGCACAGCAGATACAGGGTAATACTGTATGGTCTAACACTGTTCCCACAACAAACTGGATGTTTTCTTGGGATTACCAGTGAACTCTGAAAATGATAACCACCTTCCCCATATATTGCAATCACAATCCAAACAGTCACACTATTTTATATTTTTTAAAGATTCACATCATTGCATATTAGATGTAGTAATTGTGTAAATCTACATGCCAGTATTTTTCTAACCTTAGTCAAATGTTAAAAAGTGACTATTTCTGGACACAAAACTTTTAAAGAGTGTTATTTATGGGATGTACTGTATATTCAAATACTTTCTATGTGACAAAACATTGTACTCACTATTGCATAGAAAAATATATGAAATAAAAGTATCCAGAATATATAAATTTCAGGACAGCTTTATGAAATGTGATATTGTATGCTTCAAACTCATGAGGAGTGTATTTCAAATTAATTTTAATTTCATGTTGGCAATGAAAGCAATATAATTTATGGGAAAGATGATCACATTGTACAAAAGAAAAAAAGATACATTTTACTTGAAAAAAAACACTGAAAATCTCTGTTGCTTTTCATTAGATACAATTATAATGTAAAACTGAAATAAATTTAGATGTAGATTGTAAAAATATGTTACTTCATTATTTAGCAACAAGGCTGTTTACAAAATGTTCCCTCTCCAATCAAGTTTCCAATAAAAACTATCTTTAGTGAAAGGATAAAGTGTAAAGCTTTCTGGCCTTTTGCAAAGGCTTTAAAACCTGATTTTGTAGGTTGGCCTGGGTTCTGTGGAGGTGGCTTGAAGATTCCACTTCCATTTTAGTCCCCGTCTATTCCTCTTTTATTTCTTTTAATCTTATTACTTTTAACTGTATTTATGAGCGTGGATATGGATTTTATCTCTAGTTTAATGTAAGTCACTTGCTGCAAGATGGGTGGTGTATAAATCTAATAAATAAATAAGGAAAAATAACTTGATTGGCACCAGTGGGAAAGAAAAAGTTTCAATGAAACAGCAGCTGGGGAAGGGAAACTTCACATTGAAAGAAATATTTTATCATATTTCAAAGCACTAAATTTAAGTAGTAGTAAATATGTAACTACTACAAACAGAGTATCGATAAGCAAAACTAGCACAATTCTGCCTTACTTGTGAAAGCCAGCTGGGTGACCTTGGGCCAGTCACTCTGTCTCAGCCCAATTCACCTCACTCTCTCTCAGCCCAATTTTCCCAATTCTGTGGGAAAATAGGAGGAAGTTGTGTTAAATATATTTACCACCTTGAGTTGTTTATAAAAAATAATAAAGGCAGGATAAAATAATAAATAAAAAGCAAACTAAGCAAATTTGGTCTCAATTTTACATAGTTGTTCAATAGTGGGAGAAGGAAGAGCAGAGGGGGATTAGCTAGGAGTCACTATGCACATACAAACTCCAAAGGTCCAACCCCTCTTGAAGACTGTTAGTCTTATCTGGGGAGTGCAGATGCATTCTTGCAACCATGTAGCTTCAATAAAGCATGTTGACTAGAATTGCATCAATTTAGCCTAATCCTTTGAGCCTTCCATCAATATATTCTCAATAAAATTTAAGAAAACTTTCTACAAACAGATTGTTGAATAATCCAAAGTTCTTACTTGAGGCACAAATGACCAGAATCAAATTATCATATTTTAGATGCAATATGTGAAGACCTGTTTTTCTGGACAAGTCTATAATATTGGGAAAGGTGGAATGAGAAAGAGGACAACCAACAACATGATGGATAGTCTCAATTACAGCAATGATGAAATTACTACTGGAAAACCTGAAAGACCAGATTGGGGATAGATCATCTCAGAGAAAATCTGTGTGGGTGCTTAAAGTTCCCACCAACTTTATGTACATATACATCACCAGAAGTTTAAAAAATAAAATTTAAGATTTTAAATAAAGATCAGTGATCATATGGGGACAATGATAATTTTAAAATCTGCTCAAGGTATTTTATTCATTCATTTAATTCAGTATAATTAAAAAATAATCATAATGAAACAACCTAACACATTCAACAAATCAACTATTTGATATATAGGTTTGTAATTTACATTTATGTCTTGATTTTTAAAAGTAAAGACTGCTTGGTTTTTAGACTGCTTTTGTGTAATTATTTTTTCTCATACATTTTAGGACTTGGGAAAACTGACTGCCTTAGTGTCATACCACCATACTACAGTATAAGAGTAAATGCTTTTATGATGCCCTCTCCAAATTGATTGTGCACTAAATTAGGTATTGTCCATTTTTAAGCTGCCTAAAGCATGTTTTTAAGCTTTTATTGCTTCTGATTTATAATAATTTTGAACATAAATAATTTTCTCTGTGTCAGTAATACAATCACAAGCATAGCACAAATGCTAGCAGATGAAAATAGTTGAGTCTCCCAATCTAAGGTATATAAAATTCCACATGGGAAGAACCTATGCTTACTACTTGGACCAGATTGTACATAGTCAATTAGTGTAATAATAAAAATAAACAATTATTGAATTCTACTAACTACAAACAATTATATAGGAAAGATGTAGATAGTTTAACATTATGCATGCAATTTGGATTATTATAATCTCTTGCCATTACCAGTGTAGACTGGGGGTGATGAGAATTGACTTAAAATTTCTGGAATGTATTAGTTTACTTATTCTAAAGTAGGAAATCCTAAATCATATCTTACCTCTACTATGAACTTATTATGCATCTAAGGCAAATTTGTACAAAGTGAACTTAATGTGCTAAAATATTTTACTAATGCTACTCAAATATAACTTTTTTCTAAGCTATAAATAAGATTTTTCAGTATTTTTATATCATTATAAATTAATACATTTCTTTAAAACATAAGATACTTTTAGATACTATAAATTATCACATTAGTTCTTTAGAATGAGGAAGCAGAGAGAATTATCCTTAAGTATAAAGTAGTTACTAATAAGATTTAACATAGTTCTATATAGGACAACATTTATAAGTATTTCTAGATTCATATTTTCAAATATGTCCATATTATTTGCTGTAAGAATAGCATTGCATTTTTTATTGTTGTTAGCTGCTGATTCTTCAGATTTCGGCGGCACACAAATTTAATAAATAAATAAATAAATTGAAGATCAATAGCATAGGATTTTCTCCACTCTGTATATAAGGCATAGACTAGTTTCAAATTACCAAGAAAATATTAAGACTTGTTTCCTGAATAGTAGCCAGCTATTCCTGCAGGTAAACCACTATTAAATTGAAACCAATTCTAAAACCAGTTTATGATTTGTGACATGTATATATGGTCCAAGGGGGCAAAAAAGGACAAACCTATATAAATGAACACAAATGCTTGGACTTATTTAAAACTATTCACTTATTTTGTGCAGAGTTAGTTTCTAAAATAATGTACATTTAAAAATGATTCAGAAAAAAGTCCTTTCGACCTCACAAGAGCATTATACTGCTCTCTTATTTATTAAAGAATCTTTTTTCAACTGGATACTGAGGCAAAAGAAAAGTTGCAACTACAGTACTTTGTTTCAAATTATGTGATCTTAAAATAAATACAACTGTTCTCAATTTCACATAGAAGTCTGAAAAAAATGGGCTACTTTAATAGGTCTATACAAAGCACTTGTGAATCACTTCTGAGGTGTGCTCAATCCTACTAGTAATTTGTAAGAGAATTATTTAAAAACAAATAATTAAAATCAAACATCCACAGAATGCAATGAAACTTATTTCCAAATAAATAAAAGTGCAGACAACTTAAAGTACTCATCATTACCATCTTGCTCCACTTTAGAAATAAGTTAATCTTAAGAGATGGATACTATTATGGTGATGAGAATGCATGCCTTCCTTCTACTTTCATTAAATTCCTTTGAATATTATTTCAAGAAAACCATAAATGTGTCATTGTGAATAAAAATGTGTGACAATTTACAAGCTTTAAACAATCTGTTTCTGATTTTAAATGTCACTCTCTCATAAGAGGTTCAAATTCAGGCTCAAAATCTATTGAAGTGGCATAAAGATTTTCAGTTAGGGGCTTAATATTTATTTTCAAAGACCAATGAAATGCCACAGATCACCTGTCAAGATAGGGCACAGTTCATTGCAATAAGCAGTACTTTGCATACATAATCCCAAATATACCAGTTATGGAAAGGATGGACCATTGATTTTCTCAAGGGGCCACAAGATAAACTGGGACTGTTGTGGAGGGCTTAACCAATAAGCTGAACTTAAATCTGAGGAAGGGAGGGGGAGGGGGAGGGGGGAAGGAAGGAGGGAGGAAAGGAATGAACAGCTAAATGGGGCTGGGGATGCCACAGGAAATGCCTGCTGTTGGCCTGCCACCCCTGGTGCATGAGCCTCTGAAGCAGCTAGCCCAGTGCCCTGGACCAAAAAACTCCCACTTGGCTCCAACACAGCTGGCCTGGGCAACTGCACCTATAGCGGCCACCCTGCTTCATCCAGCCAGCTGGTTTATCTTGCTGCAGGCATTCTGCTCAGGCACCTACAAGCCAGCTGGCCCTTCGCCTGCCAGATCCCTCATGCAGGCCAGACAGGGATAGCCAAAGGGCTGTAAATACCCAGGTCTGATTATGTATCCCCAGTTAAAACGAGTTTGATTCATATGCTAGGAAATACTTTGGGGAGCTGCTGCTAATGAAACAATTATTGGATTAGATGAAGCAACAAAGAGAAGCTTTAAATGGCAAAAAGCTCTTACTCAGAAGCTTTATGTTCTTCAGCTATCTGCAGTTTGTGTACATTACTGAGATTTAAAATTCCACTCATTGTTTATTAAGTATTTCCTTTGAAAGGTGAATAATTTAGAAGGATTTATAAGGAATAAATCTCTCACCACACACCCCTAGGAGATTTCAAGTCTGGTTTCTATGGATGGATGCTATGACAATTTGTTTTTCTGCAATATATTCTGATTCTCACCAAGAGGTAAAAAAATGAGCAATTTCTAGATCTACACAGGAACCCAATGTATAAAGATTAATTCCACTCCAAACCCCCCCCTACTTTCTTATTTTGATAATTGTGCTGTCAAGACTTCACACACCTAACTCAATTCCATTTTACTGCATAGTGATAAATGCTTATTTTAGACTTATAACTGCTTTATTATATTTTACTGCGGTTTGGATGCAAGTCATGCCAAGTCTTCCTCATGATGTGGAATGTATATTTGTTTTATGCAATTCCAATGAATTCCAGGCTGCCAATGGCCAGCCTACAATATATAAGACTAAGGCTTAATTTATGTCAGAATGCTGTGAATGTCCTTGGGCAAAATCATTAAACATTTTTTTCTCAGAAGAAATGTTAACAAGCAGCCCACTGGAGATAAAAAGCATTAAAAAAGAAATGTGTCTGTGAAGACTCTCACTCATCCAGGGTAATTGCATCGCAACAAAGTTTAAAAAACAGGCATCTGGACTGGAATTTCTCAATTCCCAGAATTGAGAAAGCCTTTTGGATTAAAGGTGAAACGTCTTCGACTTGAGAGAAATACAGTCCAGATGCCTGTTTTTTAAACTTTGTTGCGATTAAAAAAGAAATGGTATGAAGCAGTCCCTCTTTCCTCCTGTCAAGAAAGAGAAAAAAAAAAAAGGACAAGCAGCATAAAAAGGGGGCAATAACTTTTACTGCTTTTTTTCCCCTGACTTTTCAAAGAACAGAGAAAATGATATCAATAAGGCATAAAGGAAAAATGGAAAAGCTGTGTCCTCCAGATGGGTTACAATTTACAACAGAGCAATGCTACATGGAGATGAAGTCCAGGAACATCTGAAGAGTCAAATTCCCTAACCCTGCCTCATTGGCAGGATTCACACTGACAGCCTCACTTATGCTCCCCCTCTAAAACAGCATTGTGGCAAAGGGAGTTATCTTCCTCTGCTAGTCTTTTCTCAGGAATGATTGGGGAATTAGACTAGGGGAACAAATACTGTATGAGCACACCATTCAAAAGCAGTGGGGGAAACTGGATGGTTTGCTGCTCTTTTTCTGTCAACCCTCTGCAACACTTCACCTAAAAAAGGACAAACAAACAGAATCCATATATCTTGCTACTTCTGACTTCTGCTGCTCTTGTTGTTGTTCAGTCGCGCAGTCGTGTCCGACTCTTCGCGATCCCATGGACTACATTACGCCAGACACTTGCACTGCCTCCCGGAGTCTTCCCAAGCTCACACCCATCACACTGACTATGCTATCTATCCATCTCATCCTCTG
>JANHZU010010373.1:0-21249 GCA_032468055.1 Acrochordus granulatus | reverse complement strand
ATTATCATACCATGAAAACAGCACTTGCATGGAAATCATAGACACAATATTTCCATAATAACTTATGAAAATTTGACCCAGTTCCTTAAAAATTCTCTTCCTATCCATTCTATCAAAAGAAAAATGCCACTTGAAATATTAACAAAGAACAGACATCAATAATTAATTGCTGCAGGCCAACTGTAGTGTTACCATTTTAGTATTGTATAATTTACTTAAAAAATAAAAAACTGTTACTGATTTAAATGCACTGTGAGACCAAGATAACTTTCTAAAAAGGTGTACTAATATGATTTTTCAAAAACATTTTAAACATTTAAACTTATTATTCCAAAGATCACATTAATTATAAATATCATTTGAATGTAATTTTAATTCTGAAAGAAGAGGCTGGGATGTTCTATGTTTGTGGATTGATGTTGTAGAACACACCCAGGAATGTCCAGATGAAAACGGAGAATGTTACTTTTCCACTTCTCTGATCTATATAATCATCCATGTGGTTTTCCTAGTCTTGCCTTCATTTATTTCATATTGTGGGGCTTAGAACAAAGAACAAAGATGAAATCTATTCTGTTTCATTACAGCTGTCTGCAATGCTTGAAGAAATCAATTTCAAAATGAAACCCAGCAAATTTCTACAGACACCCTTGTTTTAATCCATGTACACATGCAAATTTTCCACTGTAGCAGAAAGGATTTTTTTAATGTGACAATGAATGTTTGAGGAATGTAACCAGACTAACAAAAATCATTTTGGTTAATGAAGTCTGGAGCCACCAGCTCAAGCTATCACACTGCGTGAATACAATGGCCAAGGCATTTTGCCATAGATTTGTTGGCAGCCTGTATCTGAAGCATTGTGAAGTATATAAGAAATCATAAAAGTGGCAGAGTGGGTACTTTGTTTTATATTTCTGATTTGATTATAGCAATCATGAATTTATTTGCATCTGTACATATACATTGGCCTATGCAAATCCATATCTATTTGACCTAATTTTTGTGATGCATTAGCTGTTATTTAGCTGTGCATAAGCATCCTATCCCATCAGTCCATTTGATCCGAGTTTATTTACAGAGGAAATGTAAGAGTTGGAAAGTGAGAGTTGTGAAAGTAATCAGCAATAATGCATCCTATGGATTTGTCTTACATGATAGATAAACAGAAGGGTAGAGAATTCTAAGTAACCAAGATGTTCTGTCTAATATGTATACATACCTATTAATTTTACACTTTATAATATTTCCTTTCTATTGATACCAAATTATTAACATCATTATGTTTCTCTTATACTGTTATTTATTGATGTTGCAAGTATATTGCTGTATTAGAGTCAAATTCCTTGCATGTCTACCTATGCTTGGCCAATAAAGTATCTGAATATCTTTTGGGTTGTCTGATTTATATTATGAAAGCTACCTCTGATGGTACTGATGCTGGTAGGTTGACAAGTTAATTATGCTTCCTCAGCCATCTATCTCTTAAAGTACTATAGCATTATTTGAAATAAATTCCTTATCTAATTTTCTGTTTGGTTTATGAAAGAACTGAAAACATGTTTAATTGCACTATGTTCAGTGTATTAGCAAGAGGAAATGCCATACATTCTTTAAAAGCCAAGCTTAGGCTAATTCTTTTTCTCATCTCCTGGGATACAATTAATACCAAAGTGATTTTGATGGGAAGTTGATGTCATGATCACAGTACAGTGGGGACAATTTGCTGTTTGCTTCAGGCATTGGATTGTCTTTTCCAATTGCCATATGTAATATGATTTTCTTATTGTATGCATCTCTCCATTCTCACCCAATCTGTGTAACATAATGCCACCACAGTAGTGCAAAGAAGAAAGAACAAAGACATATAGAAGATTATATATTGTACCTTGTACTTTCTTAACGTATAAAGATCTTCCTGCAAAACAGCTAACTGGTGGAAGACCATTGCTAAAATGGATGCATTGCCATTTTAGAGATGACCACTGATGAAGTACAATGGTGTAATAGTGCTAAGTATTATTTTTACATCACAGATAGATTACCCAAGGGTCCAGTGCTGAAAAGTAGTGATCTCTCTAAGCTAAGATATATGTCCACAGTAGATCTACATTTCTAGGATAAAAAGGGAGATGATGGCTGAAAGGTGTTGCTTTTCTGAGGCATTGCTAATGCTCAGGAATTGCCTCCCTATGAAGTGCAAACTTGTACTTCCTTGATGGCTTTCAGAAAATTATTGAAAATGTAATAAATCCAAAGGGTATTCTCTTAACATTTCACATTGAGCCACCTTTTATTTGCAGCTTTTGTGTGTTGTTTATCAGTTTTCATATGGCATATGAGGTCACTACAAATAGTCCTTGCTTAGTGACCACAATTGAGCCTGGTGATGCCACTGTGGCTGTTAAATGAGACATGTGATTTGATACTAGCTTCTCCAATGACTATGCTTGTCGGAAGTCAGTTGTAAGGCATACAAATGGTGATCAATGGGATGCGACACTGGTCATAAATGTGAAAGTTACTTGTAAAGTTACTTTTTCAATACCTTCAAACATTTGCTAAACAGGCACTTATTAGGCAAGGATTTATTTTAATCCTACTGTGGATGTTTTAATAGTTGTTAAGTTGCTGATCAGAATCACCAGTTTATGGTGGGGTGCAATAAAATAAATAAGAATTTGACTAATTTATGAATAGAGAACTAAGCTATAGCGAAAAGAATAGATTTGCATGTAGCCATTCAGGTGTATGGAGGGGTATGGGCTAAAAGGTCAAGATGGTAGCCACATCACTGCAATCAAAGTTTTTATGTGCAGAGCACATAAAGAATATGCAGAACTTCCATTGTACTGTTGCAGCTGCTATCAACTTTTTTTTTTTACTATATCTTGCAGATACCAGAATAGAAAGAGAGCAAATTAACACGGCACATGACCATCCTTCTTGATTATGATCTTCCTTCAAGAGGTTAGTGCTATCTCACTCCTCCTCCTCTTATATCCTGTGAGTCAAAGCTGCTGTACTGGAAAAGGAAGATATTTCCCTCAGTAGATGTAGCTGAATGCAGATTATTCCCTTTTGATCACTCAAACTCAGATACTTTATTGGTCAAGTATGGTTAGACATGAAAGGAATTTGACTTTGGTACAGCAGCTCTCAGTATTTGCAAGACAATACTATAAGATAATACATAATGATGTTAGTTCTTCAGTAAATGTTCAGTCAATAGAAAGGAAGTATTATAAAGTGTAGAATTAATAGGATTAATTAGACAGAACTTCTGGATTAATTTAGAATTATCTTCCTTCTGTTCTGTCATGATGAGAAAAAGCTGTTCTTCTGTCTGGTAATTTTGGTATGCAGTATTCTGTAGTGTTTATCAGATACAGAAGATTCAAACAAATTGTCTCCAGGCTGAGAGGGGTCTGCAGATATCCTTTCTGCCCTTTTCTTGACCCTCTCAGTGTACAGGTCTTTTATAGAGGGCAGGTTAGTTGCAACTATCCTTTTTGCAATTTTGACTTATACACTGGAGTCTGTACTTGTTCTGTATGGTTGCTGCACTGAACCAGACAGTAATAGATGTACAAAGGACAGACTCAGTGATTCCTTCGTAGAACTGTACCAGCAGCTCTTGAGATAGATTGAACATATTGAGCAGATATAGGAAGTACATCATCTGATGTGCCTTCTTTATAATGGTGTTGATGTTAGCTGCCTATTTTAAGTCTTGGGCGATTATAGAGCCTGGATACTTGAAGGACTGTACTACTGATACTGTGTTGCTGAGTATGGTAAGGGGTATAAAACTGTAGAACTCTTTCTAAAATCCACTGTCATTTCTACAGTTTTGAGTTGTTCAGCTCAAAGATGTTTCGACTGCACCACAGAGCCAGGTATTCAACTTCCCATCTGTACACAGACTCATCACCATCTTTAATGAGTCCAATGATTACTGTGTCATCTGCAAACTTCAGAATTTTGACAGAGGGGTCACTAGAGATGCAGTCATTGGTGCAGAGGGAGAAAAGTAACAGAGGAAGCAGACATTCCTGAGGAGCACAAGTGCTGATTACCCAAGTATTGGATATAATTTTCCCTAGCCTAACCTATCTGTCAGATATGGGCAGGTACAGTGAGCTGGGTTAGTTTGTAGTAAAGGATTTCTAGGATGGTGTTAAATGCTGAGCTGAAGTCCACAAAAAGGACCTGTGCATAGGTCCTTGGGCAGTCCATGTGTTGCAGGATATAATACAATGACATCTTGACAGCATCATCTGCTGACCTGTTTGCTCAATAGGCAAGCTTCAGAGGATCCAGCATGGATGTGTGATGGTTTTCAGATGGGTCTCACTCTGGTCAATAGGAACTGGTACCCAAAAATACAAAGGGTGACTTTACAGAAATTTTTTTAAAAAATTATAGAGGGATATTTGTATATATAAGTTATCAAAATAATAATTTGCTGTTAATTGTTCCAACTTCTTTTGCACTGCTATTTTAACTAATCTGTGGGAGAAAAGGGGGCTAAACAGGGAGAGGAGCTGTGAAGTGTAGAATCAGCGTAGAGTCTCTTTGTGTCCTCAAATGTCAGAAACCCAATCTCAACAGTCAGTTGGACAAATTCTTGTAACCTTATAGGACCAATAAATCTGTCAATTTGAGCTACACCATCTGGGCCTGGTTCTTTGTGCCTGACATAACCAATGAAAAAATAATAGCACTCATGGTGATGATGATATTATCTAGTCAGGTAATGAAACATCTGCAAGAAAACATCCAAGCTTAGAGAACAGCAAGCACCCACTGAAAATTTAATGGACCAACCAAGGAAGAGATAAAAGTTTTGTACATTGAGAAACTGATTCTGTTTCTACCCAGGCTAGTTCTGAAAGGACAGCTTATCCTTTAATTTTAATGAAATGATTTTTTTGTTTAGTTGATGTAGCTAAGAGCCATTTATCACAATCTAGATAATGCATTTGAATATTGGAGGAATGTCTTGACTTAAAATGCAAATAGTTGCAAACCAATATTCTCTAGAAAAATATGATTCAACAATGCTTTGAACATTCCTGCAGATGGCAACTGCTGTTGTTTTTTTAATTGGCTGAAACATCCTTCAGAGTATTCTTTTCCTAATTATTATTTTGTCATTATTCAGACTTAATTTTAACATATTGAATTTATTTAACTCAAGAAGAATGAGAGGAGATTCAAATTCTTTCCTCCATGTTCTTTCCCAAAACTAATTTTCAAATATGTAGTCTCCACTAAGACAAAGCCTAAAGCCCCCCCACCTGAAAAAATTGAATACTATAAGTAAGAAAGTCATTTCAGGAATTTTTTGTTGCTGTCACTGGCATGTTTGTTTAAGGCTCCTTGGAAATTCTATTGTTTGTCCAGAATACCTGATATTGTGGTGACTTTCACGATGCCAATGACTTTGAAATATTTTTTCCCACAGCATTATGACATTTTCCACAGAGGGAGGCCCTGAATCCAGGAGGTTTTCTGCTCAAATTAAAGCAAGATACCAGATTTCATCTGAAATATTAAACCTTGTTTAATAAAATGCATCCTATGTATCTTAAGGCTTACAAGCAGTAAAAAAGCATTGCAAGCAAATCATAGTACAGTACTTGAATTTATGGTTACTAAAAAGCGGCCAAATCAGGAACTGTGTATTACTGAACCTGATCCTAGACAGTCCTTGAATGTACAGTGATGGCTGGCCAATTTCAGATAATTTGGGGGGGGGGCTGTATAAATACAAACAAATGAAAAGCTTTTAGAGATGTCTGTTAAACATGCTAATTCCCCATATATGAATTAATGAGGTAGATTAAAGAAACAGGATAAAGCCTTTGTGTAGACTGATTAGGCTTCAAACCAAATGACCTACTTTAACTAGTTGTAGGGAATATTTGACTTCTTTCATTTAAGGGATATAAAATTATTCTGATTCAAATAATTGTTTATTTTCATTATTCTTGCTCTGAAGCTGTAGCATTCTCTAGTGGAGGATGGTATGCCAGCTTTTCTTTCAGGTCTCTGTTTTTCAAACATAAACTGATAGTGTCCTTCTAATTAGAACAAATGCTATTGCCGAGTTTATCAAAACTCCCTGTTTCAAGCAGCATAGCTCTTGCACAGCATAAAAATTATTCTGCACGGTGCTTGGAGGATAAAGGAGGAAAGCTTCCATTTACTGCAAATTGCATGATGGGATACAAAATGAGATGTAGTTTGATCTATCAGTCACACTGATAAGGAACAGTGAAACTTCTGAGCTGAAAAGCAAAAGAGCCTTTTATATTATGAATGAAATATATGAAGAGACTGGAAAATCTTATTCACACATTTTGCAAAGATTACAGTGTGAGGTTTCATTGCTAATTTGACCCCTAACCAGCAAAAGGAGATGGAAGCCCCCATAAAATTAAAAAGTACATGGGAAACTAAAATGAAATGAATATTAAAATTATTGTAATGAATTACTGAATAAATAAATACTAATACCTGCTTTCTTATGCTGATTTCCATACCTCAAGTATCAGTTGATGTCCACATGTAAATTATGTGACAAGAAAAAAAAACTTTTATAGATAGCTATTACCCTACATATAGAGAAGGAGACAGAATAAAGAAAAAAATTGGATGGGTAGGGGTCATAATGGGAGGCTGCATGTTCCTCTGGGCTGCGATTTGTGCACTTAAATACAGTATAAACCTCTATGGGCTATTCACCCAGTACAATGACTTTTCTGCCAATAGAAAGAAAAAATGGTCCAAGTGTAAGACATCTAAAGCAATGATATTCTGAGGAACCTTTGAGTTATATGAAGTCCTCTTAGCCTTGCTCACCTTTTCCAAAATAGCTGAACTCTGAGACTGACAGATTTGATTTCTACCTTGCTTTTCTATTCCAGCAAGTGATCAAGGGCAGCTAACAAAATTTAAAAACAAACAATATACCACCATAAGTTAAACATGTAGATTATTTGAAAGCATGTAAAAATCCAATGAATAGGTACCATTTTCAGTGGGAAAGGTAACACCATTCCACACACCTTGGTATACAGTCATGACAGCCACTGGACCATGGAAGTGTCTTTGGACAATGCTGGCCTCCTTGGCTATGAAACGAAGATGAGCACTGCCCCCTAGAGTCAAACATGACTGGCAGGGGAAACCTTTACTTTTAAAGTAAAAAACCTGAAAAACTGATTCCCCACCTTATTTTCTTAGCCCCTTACTGCCTATCAGTCCTACTGGAAAAATAATGTTTAGAAAAACACAGACTGTTTCCTGTACAGTTTATGAGTGGGTCAGAGACTTTCACTCTATTACATTATTTTAATTACAAACTGGAATTTATAATGCTATGCTATGCATGCTCATCAAGAACAGTGATGTTAAACTGTATATATTGATTTGCATGTGCAGATGCACTGTCAGCCATTCATTCAGTAGGCCAGAAAAGGAAAGAGGCACTGTGAGGACTACTGAAACTCCACTTGAAAACCTGCCAGTTTCCTTCTGCCCCTTGTGTAACATACTGAATCAAGGTGGGTTATCTTAAATCTCTTTCTTACACATTTTATTTTCCTAGGGCTGAAATATTTCCTAGGGCTGAAATACTGAAATAAAAGCTAACAGCTTTTTCCAGCTTTATCTGTTTTTCTCTGATACAAGTAAGTAAACCGAAGCTGAGGATATACTGTACTGTTAAATAGTAATGAAATGAGTCTTCCTCACTTTTCCCTAGCCATAACTATGTGCCAGAACTGTTTTATGCCATGTCCTCATGATATGGCCTTCTTTCCATCTCCAGCCCATAGCTGAGACAGCTTAAAGTTGTCCATGGCAGTTCCAGTTTTATTTTTCTTTATTGTATAACCCATATTTTGCTATGGATATAATTTGCAAAACTTCATTGGCCATGTGGTTACTGAGATAATCAAGAGTTGGCACCTGCCAAGTTCTTAGGCATTTTAGGAAGTTGTGAGCACATGCCTTCCCCTCCAGTCATTGAGTAAGGTCATCCATAGCCTCTATGGCTTGGACTATAGGAGACTGGATAACTGGCATTCACCGAATGCCCAGTCTGCATCATGCTTGCTTTATGCTTTCCATACCATGTCTCAGGTCTAACACAGCTCCTTAAAAAATCAGGTTTCCATATTACCAGGTGGCTAGAGTCCATGCTGCAGCCTGTAAGATTAAGCAAAAAAGCAATATGGAACATTGATTTCAATCTATACTTTTGCTGTCTTGTTACTGATTGATGTGATTGTATGATTTAATTTTGTTCTTTCATGGGAAGATTTTGCTTAGCATTTACTTCTAAACTTGTATATCTTTTACCCCTTCTACAAATTATTGTAATAGTATGTGGGAATGACAGGAGGATGAGTTGCAGTCTAGACAACAGTCTGATTAATGAAATTTGAGTCTGAAGGGGAGTGATGAAAGCATCCCAGAGAGGAATACTTTCAAACTTGCAAGATTTTGTTACTGTAACCTTACAATAAAGATAAGAGCTAGTACTCCTAGTAGTAGTTCTTGTCTAGATCATCTTGCAAAGCTGACATCAATTTTGCAAGTCTAAAAGGACCCCTTCTGATTCTCATGTGTGTGTGTATGTGCACTTGTTTAATTTGATCTTACCCAAACACAATTATATGAAAGCGGCTTTCTTGGTTTCCCCTCTTTTATGTTGGGATCTTCACAGTTCTGACTTTGAATGGTTCCTTTCATATATAACTGATTATGCTTCCAGTATTTCTATAGATCAGTATTTCTCAACTTTAGCAACTCTAAAAAGATGTGGACTTCAGCTTCCAGAATTCACCAGCCCATGCTCTTTTGTATTTCTCTTTCTATTTTATATCCTTCAGAGCACCAGAGCTGGTTTTTTCTTTTTCTTCACTATGCATTGTTAAAGAGTGATATGATTAGATCATGTACTTCATCAGCATTTCTATTTTGGTAATGCTCAGCTCTGTGTCAACATTCCATTCAGTCACCTACCTCCAGCTGTCTCCTTAATCTTCATTTTTGCTTCATAATCTGCAAATTCAAGACTGAACTTCTTGTATTTCCTTCCAAACTACCTTTCTCTCAATCTGCTTAACTGTAGTATTACTATCTAGTCCATTGAAAATGATTTATTTCCATATATTTCTTGTATTTTCCATATTTAGAATACTGCCTCCTTTTAAGCATAATTTAAGATGCTCTTTTTCTATTTAGGGGAACAATTTATTGCATCTTTTAAAGAATGCTTTGGGTTTTTTTGCATTTATTTTAGTTGTGATATTGTCCTTTTAAAGAAACACAATTCTTTCAAAGGCCTGATAAACAAACAGTATTTTAATGAATAAATAAATATGTGCACAGATTTATGATATGATACTTTCTGTTCATATTTCGAAGAAAAACAATTAGAATGATTAGGAAGATTTCATCTTTATAACAAATAAAGAACTCTTCTAATCTTTTGCAGTTAAAACCTTTCTTCCAATGAAGAAAACAACATTTCGTTTTTTGGAGTACATTAAATGCAAACATAGTAATTGTATTCACATGTAATTCACATGTAACAGTTTGAAGGTGTGAATGCAAGTTATCATTGCATTACATTATGAAAATATTCCACAAATATAACATTGAATTAAAAAAATACAAATATAAATGACATTTATAAAAATAGTGTTTTTGAACACTACACAAATTTTCTGATCAAAATTTTGAATTTTTTTCATTTAAAATATAAATATTAATAAAATATTTGTATTAATATTATTAAATAAATGGATTCTATATGACTCCTTATTTCATACATGAAGTAGGTCTTTTTCAGTATCTGCAGCAACCTCTTTATAGTTTTTGCTTGTAGCAAGTCTCTGCTTGTTTAGATACCTATAAGAAAAAAGGACATCTTTAGAAGAACATAAAATAAGTTATGGACATTTGAGTCTATTACTGATCAGAGCATTATCTTTTGCTTTTTTCAAGGTTCTACTTAGATACTAAGGTAATAACTTAGAAAGATACTAAATTCAAAAAGGATGGAGAAAGTGTTGATATGTCAATGAAATTTCCTCATATGTTCTATGGCATTTGTTTTATCCAGAATTCCACTTCTCTTATTTTATGATTTTCTAATTGGAGGATTTCAAAAGTTACATTTTCAGGGCATGAACTGTATGCATAATTGTGAGGTCAGTAACAATTATATCAAAATCTGTTTTGATACACAGCTGCCTTTGATACACATCATACACAGCTGCCTTTGTCTGAATTTTAAAAATGGATGGACTTAAAAGCTGTAGGAAATTATACATATGTAGTGATCTGAATAAATTCTAGAAATGGAAACAAAATTATTAACATCATGATGTCATTCTGAAAACAGATCAGATTATTTTATTATTAAAATATTTTATTTTATTATTATCAGATTTAGACTTTTAAAATCCATTTGTTTTTTTTTAAAAAAACTGATTTGCATCTGTCCCTTTGATAGCATCTTAATATGCAGAAGTTTTTCAGGTAAAATGTTCTTTATTGCCAATCCTTATGTATGTGCCCATGTGATATGTGTTTGCTAAATTCACTTTGAAGGCTTTGAGGTGTAGACATCTAAAAATATAAGAAGAAAAGCAATAGCCTAGTTTTGTTATTTGAATTACTATTTAATAGAAACTGTAGAATCCTTAGAATCCCATCAGTAAAAGTGTTGCTTACCTTTGGTAAAAGTATATCAATAATAAAATTGCACTGAAGAAAAACAGACACAAAAGAATAGTAAATGCCAAGTATTCATTGCTCAATGGCTGTTTGACAAGGTCCAGATTTGAATGGCTACATCGTTCACCAATCCAGCCCCCTTTACACCTAAGGGAAACATGAGTCAGCATGAGAAGTCAGCATTGCCTATCAAAGAAACTGAAAGCTAAGACTACAGTCAAAGATACTACCCCAAAATATCTATCAAAGTACTGGATTATATACCCACAGGCAAGAAAAAAATCCAGTTCAGTCCCAATAATGATTCTCAGGCCAATAAGTCCAATAAAGCATTTGACTTTTTGAATATCCAGAAATGTTATCTCATACAGATAGCTGTACTATTTCTTTAAATAAGAAGGGCAACTGATGTTAGAACACGTACACAAGGATAGATTTTTCTCACAGCAACTGAACAGCCAGCTAGCAGGGTAGAAGTAAGAGGGAGTCTAGAATAATTCATAACTAGCCATAGTTCTTGATTTTGTTGTGCTTTAATATTTAAGAAATGTTGAAAGAACTGGTTGAGGATAGGCCCTCTTAAAGAAAATCAGTCTACATGACTACATAGAGTCAATGCCAATTCAGTGACATGTAATCATTAATCAAGATTATCAACAGTTACTCTTTTGAATTTTTCTAGACTTTCTATGCAATAATTTGTTCAAGTAGTGAGGAGGAACACCAATACCAAGATAGAATGTGAACAGGATTTGCAGAGAATGAGGGCTCACCCTGTTACATGGTAGTGCTTGGGTCTCAAACTCAGGCTGCCAACCTTTCAGCCGTCAAGCCCAGCATCTTAACCACTTGCACCACTGAGCCCCGCCCCCCAAGAATACAAATAAAATATTCAATTAATTCTATTCTGTTCCAGGGCCTTTAAGAACAAGCTTTTATGCAGAAATTAGAGAGAAGAAGCCTTTCTTGGTACAGAGGTGAGGAAAACAGCTTCTGAATTTCTATGTCTTTAAGGCAGAGGAACAGGAACAATAGTTTTAAAAAAGTGTGTTTATACAAAAAGCTACACATTATCATTATTAATTATATTGTTATCACCATCACCATTACTTTCACTCTTTACTTCACAGCATCTCTTTTACCTGCAGTAATATCGTTCCAAAGTCTCTGAGTATTTGCATTCTCCACTGAAACAGAAGCTTTGCCATTCAGGCTTGCATTCTATCTGTCTTTCCATGTGAGTTGTAGGCAGAACAGTTCCTTTTTGAATGACAGTAAACAGATACATGAATAAAAGCTAACCTTCATTATTATCTGTGATGACACGGCTTCCTTCAAAGGTCAAACACATGCCAAATAAAGTGACCCTACAGTCCTCTGGAAAGCTATGATGTCAACCATTCTGGGCAAAAAGGACACTACTTTAGCTTGATATAATGCATCTTCCTGTTTACTGTGGTCTTCCTCATCTCTAGAGTCAATTTATTTTTAATGTTAAATATAAAACCCTTAATATGGATTGGTGGAAGGTTAAGGCTATATGGCACAGTAGGTAAGATCTTTAGAATTAGGTCTGGAAAAATCCAGGCTCAGCTGGGAATATGTACAGCTCACACTGAAGCTTCTTCTAACCTATTTCACAAGATTGTGATAAATGAAAAGTGTAAAAAGAAAAACCATAAATATTTGTCAAACAGATGGACAGACAGATGCTTATAATAAGATGGCTTATTAAGAATTTGTTTCAGGTGCACAAAAAATACAGAACCTTTACTTCAATATCTGAATAATGGGCTTCCAGGTTTAACATGGAAAGCCATTTCATACCATTGCCATACAGAGCACAATTCATCTAAAATATTTCCTGCAAAAAGTCTGCTGGAAAGTGAAGTGAAAAATGTAAGCATTCACAAGAATTTCTGTAGATGTCTTTAAATAGTCAAATATTCTATAGTAAAAAAATGTATTTAGTGCCATATATCTATATACACTGGGAGTTTACATTGGAACATGTAAGAGAAACAAGACTAAGAAACAAATTTCAACCTAAGAAAATTCAGTTTAATTTGGAGAAGGGAGATAGTGCTATGATGGATGCAAGAAGCAGAAGAAAAGCAATGCAGCTAAGGATACTGAGAGTACTCATTTATTTTATTCATTTTCTGTGGATAATGTTCTGATATATTATTGAATACTACAAAATAATCCGACTTACCTAAAGTAGTTACACAGTTTTCAGTTTTATTTACTCTGCATAATGGGATAACTGTTGTACTAAGAGTGGTTTGAACTAGGTGCCATCCTAAAAAAAAAGTTTTCAGAGAAGTAGACACTTCTAGAACAGTTTCCATGTCATCAGAATTCATGTCACTTTCTGCAGCTCAAAGACTGGCACAAGAGGCCATCTACGCCAAGCCAGTCCTGCCAGAACTTATAATACCAACTATGCACTGAACTAGAGTTAATTTCATTTTTATATAATTTATGATTTCATCATTTATATCTGATGCTGCCCCTTTGTGATGAAAGTGCACATAAGTGGGCATGCCTTTGGGAATCATGATCTATCATGGTTTTCTGGTACTGTATATCTCCATTGGGTTTTTCAATGGATTTACAAATATTAATTTTCATTTCATATTTCCTTATTGCATATTTAGAACCACTTGAAAAAGTAAAAAAGAGGCTTTGTCAAATATAAATCATTATTGATCTTTGGGAAACCCATATAATATATGTCAGGGAGTTAATTATAAATGATTAGATTTCTCAGAAATTCTGGTACTATATTGATTACACAGATACAAACCTAAAACTCAACATACCAATTTGAATACTCTCAGTTGAAAAAGGCATACTTTTTGAGAGCTCTAACACATTTTCAGAGTTATTTCAGAGCTGTTCTAAATGTTTGGATTTCAAGCCATAAAAGAAAAAAGTAAAGGTTTCCCTGCCAGTTGCAGCTGACTCTAGAGGGCAGTGCTCCTCTCCATTTCCTCGCCACAGAACCAGCATGTCCGAAGATGCTTCCATGGTCACATGGCCAGCATGACTATAAGCTGAGGCACATGGACGCGATTACCTTTTCCACCAAAGGTGGTGTACCTATTTATCTACTTGCATTTTTACATGCTTTTGAACTGCTAGGTTGGTAGTTCAAAAGCATGTAAAAATGCAAGTAGATAAATAGGAGCTAGGCAGATAAAGGAGCTCAGCCCATTAAGTGGCAGCTCTTGGGTCTCAAACCCAAGCTGACAACCTTCTGGCCGACAAACCCAGCATCTTAACCACCCGTGCCACCCTGCACCAAGCCATACCCAAGATGAAAATATTATTAATGGTTCATTTAAAGTTACATGGCAATTTTCCTCTATCTACTTTTACCTAATTTGTTAGTGTAAAATACCCATCATTCATACCAGATTGAAGCCCACTAAATGAGTTATTCAAGAAAAAGAGAGAGAGAAACAGCAGCAGCAACAAGTAAACCTCTCAAACTTGCTGTTCTGAGGTAGCCAGCCAGAAGAAACCTCCTAAACTCTTATTATAGTTTCCAAATATACCTCCTATTATCTGCCCAACCAATGGGAAAGGACCTCTGGTATAGTGATGCCTTGTCTGTATTCTCCAGACACAAAACATATCAAACAAATTTGAAGGAAGTGGCAGAAATTCTGTACTCCCCACAATATTGTCTCTTGACTCAGTAAGCATGATTAGGTATTATCAGAACCACTGGTACAGAAATATGCCTGGGTCCATGGAGGATTCAAGCACATTTTGGGAATAAACTTATTTACAGAAATTCATTGGTGGGCTAAAATGGCATCCCAATATACTGAAGAAATCTAGTGACAAATGGATACATTTATCTAAACATGGGAGTTTTTATCTTATTACAAGCTTTTCAAAAATGGGACATGGTAGAATTTAGTGGATGCTGCCAGTTAATACAATAGGTAGACTGTAGAAATATTTAGGTTTGGAGAACAATGTAGTGGGGAGAGGAGGAAGCAGTGAAAGAAAAAAATCATTGGTTTTAAAATTCATACACTTGCAGAAACTGGTGTCTCAGCTGCTGCTGTGGAAGTAGTAAATTCTGTGGATCAACATTTTTCCATAATGTCATCTCTGTTTCTCATCTGTATCTCAAAACTACCTTCCTACTCTGTTCCCTATTTTTCTAGTGATATTCAAGAAGAATTAAAGGAGATTCCATATTGGGTACAATATTTGTACCATTACCCAGCCCAGCCCTTCCCCCCGGCACAGGCAATATTAATTTTATAGCTCTCAAGTGCATTTAATTTATTAGCTGAGGTGGAAGAAAGTGGGGTTCATTCACATTAATATAGCTATGTAATTAAACAAAATACTGTTATCTTCTTTATAAGAGAGATGGCAGTTACACAATTTATCAGACTATTATGGTTATTATTACAATTATATTGGTAGAATATTTATACAACCCATATTTTAGCTTTTCTGGAAGGCTAACATTGTTCTTTCTTGAAAACAAATTGATGTGCCAGAATGGAGGCACTATTTATTTCTGCAATTATTAAATTAAAAAAACTTTATTAAAAGCAATTATTAAGTTGATCTAAATAAGATCTAAATTATGAATTTAGAGATATTGCAATAATCAAGAACTACTTTTTCAACTTCAGCCAAAATTCCAATTCAAGATTCACCTGAATCCCAGATGGAGCTTCTAAAGGCCTTGACAGTGCTTCAACACAATGTTTTATCTCACCGCTATCTCTTAAAAGGAATATAAGCGCTCTCAATTCAGGATTGTGCTCATAGCCACCATAACTTTTCCTCAGAGTATGTCTTCTCTACCTGTTCTTTCTTCATATTTCTGCAACTTATTCCATTGCATAATTTTATGTTTTCCCTTCCTTCTTCCAATCTCTGGATCTTCTTTTCTCTGGGTAATTAAAATTCTGGGATTCCAAGTCACTTATCAAATTCACAATCCTAAACCTGCCTTCTTCAATAAGGCCTAGAATGAGGGTTTAATCAGCTAACTTTTCTTTCTACTAGCAACCAAATATCATGCAGTTTTAATGTTTCGTTCCTTGAAAGTAAGAGTACAGTCAATATACCAACTTGATTCCATACTACCCAACTTTTCAATGTCTTATGCCCACCACCATATGGGCATATAATATACACCATACATTCTTATGCTTATGGAATAATTACAACATATTTGGAAGGCATCAACATGGAGACAGTTTTTAACTCAATGGATTGTAGTTGGGCCCCAAAGACCTGTGCAGCCTTTTATATAGGGCTCTACAATTTTTTCCTCTTTGAACAGGTTAAGATCCCAGTTCCATCCTCTTTCACAGTCTGCTTAGCAAATTTCTTTTTGATTGGTGATGGGAAAAGAATGGTTGCTATATTAAAAAAAATAGTTGGGAGATACAACATTGTGCAGCTGGAACTTTTTGCACTATATTCTGGGAATAGATCTTTCCATGCAACAACTTTTACAGTCTAATTCTTCATGTGTGTTCAATCTGCAGCTTTCAAAATTTCCATCCACCACTATCATAAGAGTCCTAATTTACAGGAGAACCCCAGATTAAAAAGGAGTTAAACCGCCCATTATATACTCATTACAATCAAATTTGTTAAGACTTGTAGAGGACAATAGAGGTGGTGTCAAGGAGAACACCATATTATTGAACCTGGAAAATAAAAATTACTGACCCAATCATGCACTTAAATTTTAATTTATTAATGCCCTTGGTATCAGCAATTCCAAACTAGTTTCAGAATTAAAAAAGCAGCTGAAACTGTTTGAGAACCTGTAACCAGAGGCAGGTTCTAAGAAGAATTATCCTGCCTAAACTGTGTCTTTCATGAACATACAATGCAAAGCAAAGTTCTCCTATTTATGCCAGGATGGTGACCACATTGTTTTAAGCCACATGATGCTATCAGATATTCCCAATAATTGTATAATATGTTTAGCAGCACTCATGCGTTGGCTCAGAATGTTGTATAATGGCTGGAATTTAGATGGGGGAGAAACTACTTGTCCTAGAGTTAAAAAGCAGAAACTGAGCACCTCCTGTTGAGATAGGTTTGGCAAATGAAGAAAAACCTGCCCGATAATTAAGAGATGAAATTAGGGCTGTATTTCTTTGAGAAAAGCCCAGAATCACTAGGTAGATGACAAATCAAAAAGCAAAGTAATTTTGAGCCACTAAACAACTTAATTAACAAATATTTTACCAAAAGAATAGAGTAAGGTTAACTTAGGCAATCTGTACTTCCAATACATAGTTGCAATTCTTGGTAAGTCCATCACTTCCTTAATTTATATTGTACTGAGGAACATATTTTAAAATTGGATTTGAATGTCTATATAGCAAAGGATAACAAAGTTGCTGAAATTTCTATGACTGATGATTTAAACTATTGCTCTAAGAGTTTTCATTCAATTTTAATTAAACAATTAATGAATGAAAGAGTTAATTGCTTTGGTCTTTCTGTATTTAATAATTTCATTATCAATTTTAAAGTTAGAAATGAATAACTCTTTGAAGATTTCTGGAAGCTCTACTTTGAATTATTGGATGTTGTCTCAAGTGTGGAGTTCCCTAGGTTATAACTCCTAGCTTGGCATGATATGAATACAACCTATGAATTTTTGTGGCCTGAATAAGGTCAGTTTTTAACACAAAAAAAAACATATTCAGGAAGTTCAGTTGATCAGGATCAACTGAAGCACAGGCATACTGCTGGTTAGGAGTGTAACCAGCTATAATCCTAAAAAAGTGTTACAGACCAAGATCTGTCATTGATGATTTGCTGATATCTAGAACATATGTATCTAATTTACATAACTGAGATAGCTTAGAAATTTTCACCAATACAGGGATAAGAATGTATAGTTAGTATGATGAGAACTGATTGCTCTGATCTTAGATCATATAGACTAATTACAGATTAATTGCAATGGCTACTAATTCCTTTTTGGGTCCAATTCAATTAAAAAGTGATGTCACAGACCTTTGGGGTGCTTAATGATTAGAATAAAATTACTTAAATTATGGCTAACAAGTATATGAATTTGAATTTCCCAAGCAATTATGGAAATCCTGCATAAGTGATTGCCAGGAAGGATAGAGATTAACAAGCATGAGACACAGGATCCTTGGAAGGGGCTGAATTCTTACCTTCAGGATCTATGATAATCTTATCTCCAAATTTTCCTTTAGAAGTCACTCCAAATAAGTGATGAGAGGCTTAATTATTCTGACTTTCTAATTTCAACCTCCCTATGATAATCCCATCCTCTCTCCCTCCCCAGCAATATGGCCTATCAATTCATCTTTGGGGGAAGTTGACAGAAGAAGGGGTAGAAAATCTGCTTCTGCTATGCTACTCATATGAATCTAAATATATACTTAACCCATCTTAACTTTACCTGAGTTTTATTAATACACTTTTCAAAAAAACTGGTTGAAGCTGCCATGAACTACAAGAATCCTCTTCTGAGTCAGGTGTACAAAATACAGCCCCTGGATCCTCAAGGATAAATTTCTCTGTCTGAGGTTTAGCCAGAAGTATCCATCTTATCCTCCTGAAAATAACAGTGCTGTACAGCATCTTTTCTACCTCTCTAATAAAACCTGAGCATCTGTAGCAGGAAACTCTTGCAATTAAATGACCCATAAGCACAGTTAGGACATGGTGCCCCTTGCACTTGACTTGTAGCACAACTCTGCCTCAACAACATCTTTCTATACATGCCCATGACATAAGCTGCATATGGTCCTCAGTTTGCGACTGAGATGGCTTTAAGGTACCAGTGTCAAAGGAGTGTCCTCCTTCCCAGCTGCCTCGGAGAAGTTATCTCTGTTATTTTGAAAGGAAATTAAGTGACTGGCAACGACTGAGAATGGAGGCAGTAGGGGCAGGATGCAGAAAGCAGATCCAGGCTGTCACGCCTGTCGCCTGCAGCGCATGGGGGCATTCGCTTCGCTGAACAACGGCTGGGTCGAAAAGGAGGAAGGGCGGCTTACCCAGGAAGAGCAGGACGCCTCCGAGGGTCTGAGAAGCGCAACTGGCCATTTGATCACCAGGCAGGCTGCTGTCGAAGCCGGGCGATCCTTCACGCGGAGCGCAGGACAGACGCCCCTTCCGCTGAGGAAGAGCTGTCTTTCTACTTCGACCGGCGCACCTCCCCATTTTATAGCTTCCCGGCGCGGGCGTGGGAGGGCCCGCCGAGCGTCAGAACTAGCGGCGCGGTAAGTTTGGATATGCGAAGTGCTCGAATTTCCCCGCTGACGAAATCGTGGCTAGTGGTGTCTTTCTACCGGCGGGGCAAAGGCGGGGATGCTCCCTTCACCTGCCTGGCCGAGGCAACAGAAAGCAGGAAGTCCTCGCGCGGCCGTCCCAATTCCTCCACGAGGGGAAGTGCGCCCGCGGAGGAGCGCAGAGGCTCGCACCTCAGCCGGCAAACAGGTGCATCTGGGTCCGGTTCCGATTTCCCGCTACGATAGACGGTGGAACCTCCTCTCGAGGAAGCCTTTCTTCCTGGGCATTGTCCCAAGAGCTCCAGGGGAGGCACTGCTTGGCTCCAGGATGTGTGCGGGCGGAGTCGTGCTACGTAGCGTTGAGTTAGCAAAGGTCAGGTGAAAGGCTGCCTTTGAGGCTGCGAAGTGTGATTTTTCTCACCCCTTCCCCGTCCTGAGATCACAGCTGTGGACCCGCAGGCAGGAGAAGGAGGAAGCGGAGTGGAATGAGAGCTAAAAACCTTAACATTAAAATTACAACTGTGAAAGAGATCCTTATATTGATGAATTGAGACGTTGCTAATGTGATCAGCCTCACAAGATTTTAAAATAGCAATAGCATATAAAATAGGCCAGTGAAAGAGTGATGACAGCAGTGGTGAAATAATTACCAGCAATTTTGCATGATTAAGAAGTAATTTTCCTTGGGAATCTTTGGAAATTTGGAAAACCTGCAAGAACTCTTTAGCTGTTGTTTCTAATCATATGTTCTGGTTTCTTCTGTTTGACTTTTTTCACAATATAGAGCAGGGATTTCTGAAATTGAGCATCTAAAATACGTGGTTACCAACCATTCATTCAGCCATTCATTCAGCAATCATTCAATATTATGACATCATAGAAAAATGGGACAACTAGTCCTCAGCTATCATAGCATCCTGCAATAACATGGTTGCTATTTTCATAGCTGGTTTCTGAAAACCAAAGTCATGGGGAAGCTGGCAGGAAGTTACAAGTTGTGATCATGGGACATCATACTAAACCACCACACAATTTGGCGATGGATTGCCAATCCATACTGTAGTCAGTAAGTGAGTACTACATGTATATGCAGGTACAGCAAGTCTATAGCTCCTACCTCACGAAGGAACTTTATGTCTCCTTGAAAAGGGATGAAATTCCTAAGCTCTTTTTCGATCATAAGAATAATCTAATTATGTTTTCCCATGGTCATTGCTTATGCATTTTATTTATTTAAATTCATGTCATCACGAAATATGGTGGCATGTTCAGAAAAATAGACAGACTTAAATCCAAATCTGTAATAGATATATTTTATTTTTCCAGCAACACACACTCAAAGAACAACAGGCAAACAGTGCTGCTTTATATATGGGACCAGGCAAGAACAGATAGCCAACTCATTGGATGCTGCAGAAACATTTTTTTACAATATTAAAGGGTCAGTGAGTGGCTGCAACCAGGTGCAAAAAGTAATATGTCTTCATAAGTAGCCAGATGAAGATTTCTATGATCGGTCATGTTTTTTCTGGAATCTTTATTTGAATTTATAAATTAAAACATGTTTTAGAGTAATCTGGTGAGATTTAGATGCTCAGTTCCACTATTGCTATGCTCTTTGACAATTCTATGATACTACTCTGGCTGCATGGTGTAAAAAGGGGAAATATTTTTCTCTTTGTAACAGATGCTGCTCCATACATGACTAAAGCAGCCAAGGGACTTAAACTTCTTTATCCAAAAATTATCCCTATCACATGTCCTGTTCATGGTTTACACAGAATGGCCAAAGAGATTTAAAGCAACTATCCTGATGTAGATAACTTTGAATAGGAAAAATATTCATTAAAGCTTCACTTTGTGCAGAAGTTCAAAGAAATTGCTTCTATTTTGGCTTTCCCTCTCCAACCTGTCATGACATTTGGGGGACTTGGCTGGATACTGCTACGTATTATTTCACAAAATATGCTTCCTTGCAGTTGATAGTTAAAGAATTTGACTATTGTGAATCTTCCTCCATCAAGATTATGCAAGATTCCTTTTCTGAAACCTTGGCTGGAAACTTAGCATATATAAGATAATCGAGAGTGGATTACCAAGAGCAATCACCTGCCTTGAAACTGTAGGAATAGAACTTAGTGATGTACTAAACATTGTAAAACAAACAGAGTGATTTAAAGCATGCAAACAGGAAAGTTTGTTAGTG
>JANHZU010010372.1:0-10106 GCA_032468055.1 Acrochordus granulatus | reverse complement strand
TGTTTTCACATTTTGTCTCTCATAGTTGAGGTATACCTATTATGTATGTGAAGACTCTCACTCGTCCAGGGTAATTGCATCGAAACAAATTTTAAAAAACAGGCATCTGGACTGTATTTTTTTCAAGTCGAAGACGTTTCACCTTTAATCCAAAAGGCTTTCGGATTAAAGGTGAAACGTCTTCAACTTGAAAAAAATCCAATCCAGATGCCTATTTTTTAAACTTTGTTGCGATTCAGTCAATCGCTTACTTTAAATGTGGTCAAGCTGGGGTTGGAGGCAAATTCTGATAGAGGGCTAAACTCCAAATTTAGCTATCTGTTAAAATCTGGTATTCCAAGAGCTGATCTATGTGGAGTAGATGAGAGCTGCCCAGAAAAGCAGAACTCCAGAGATCAGTCCTGGACCTGCAGATGATCCATGGGATAGTAGACAATGCCTGGTAAGGCAAGAGAGGCTCTCTATCTCATTAAGATATCCTCCCACAACCAACACTGGTCAGAATCTTCCTAGTAAAGATGCCTGGGATCCTCAGATGGGGAAAGCTATTTCATCAGACAATGAGAAGGGACTGTTCAGTCCAGTGAGAGATCTTCCCATCTCATCATGCAACTGCTCTGCCTGCATCATTCAGCTGTTTTAGAGCTATTTTTAAACACAGGTTTACCATTCTTCTGAAAGAGCACCCATCCATGTTGAAAAAAATTAGCAGGCTCTGGGGACAGTGACATGAAAATATCTTCAGTGCCTGTCTCTTGTTTTTCAGGCAGGTTGAGAAGAGCTCGAATGGTTACCCATCAAGTCATCAAACACACACAGAGAGAGAGAGAGAGAGACCTGATCCATCAACTGGAGATATGGTAGATCACTATAGCTCTTCTGGGGGTGGGGGAAAGCTGAACAGAGATGGAGAGTTTCCAGAGGGGAGGGGGCATGCCCACAGCATCCTAAATTTCAACAGGAGCTGGACAGATCCCAGATGCTAACCAAATTATCACCAGCACCACTATGAAGCCTTGTAGGTCATGTCCACAAAAAGATATGAGTTGGGAGAAGAGCGGAATCATTACTTCAAAACTGAAATAGTTAAAGCTTCTGCTGTAAGCTGGGGATAAAACAAAGGTCATGTTCTTTAAAATGGTTAGCTCTGTATCTTTGGGCCACAGCTGGTGGATGTATGATAAACCACTGACTAAAAGCTATTTCCCCAGTAGTGATTATAGTGGCTTCTAGCACTATCAGCTATCACAGAGACTATAACAAAGCCTCATTATTGTAATGTGAATGCAATTGCTGAATGACTTCTAAATTCCCAAGTAACAAACCCACCAAGCAAAGGAAATCAGGATTAATAGAAATCAAAATGAGATAATACATTCAAATAATGGTGAGCAAGTCAGAAACAAAATGATAAATTATCAACAAAATAGCAGAGTTGCTGATGCAAATTTTTTTGCAAAGCACATAAGATACACCACCCACAACTCTGGTAATTCTCAATGGAGAAAGAATTCCTGAAAATGGATGAAATTGGAGGGGAGGGGCAGAGACAGCATAATTGTCTTTGTCAACAAAGAATATGAGTTACTGACTTTTTCCATCTGCAAACAAAGTTGCCTGAAGAAACTGATCAATAGATAAATATAAGCTAGGGTATGTGTGTCTTCAAAAGTTTAGGCTACAATTTCCAGCATTATTCATCCTGCTACCTACAACTGGTGGGTATTGTTCAGATAGAGCTAGAACTTTGTTTCTCAAACTTTCTGCCATTATGGACCAATAAAGTGAGCAACAATGTGAGGAGCAAATATATCAGCATCCCACTCGCTATGTTTTTGTCTTCACATTTTTTCAGGAAATATGATAAGTATAGTTGCATTTAGGAATATTCTCCCATCCCTTCATTTTAAAAAAGGCTTTTAAAATTAAATTCTATATTAAAACTATAATCCCAAATCAAATATTTATATATCATTTGAATTATTTTATATACACAGCACCATCCTAAAAATTCTTAGGACAAATGTGCTGATGAAGAATGTTCTTTAGTAGAAATCCCTAAGGCACTATGAGCAAGATGATTCTCACTTAATGAAATTCCAATTTTAGATATTCATTATCATATTTCCTAATTACAAGTTTCCTTTGAGGCTGCTTGTCTGAGATCACAGTTCTACTTGACAGTACCTGTGGACTAACAGTGTTAGTCCAGAACTGTTGACTTCTATCATTTTCTGAATTTAAATACATTGCTATTTGTACATTGCTTGAATGTTCATGAATCGGTTTTCAACCAGCGAGCCATTTCATGAACAGTTGATTTGTGATGAACAGGAAGAGGTTGGGACTGAGGTGGCAAGGGGGCTCTGGTCTGACAAACTGACTGGTGGTGAAAGTAACAAATCAGGGGCTAAGGCAGTGAATGGATTGTAATCAATGACTGGCAGTGAATGGAAAAGGAGAACCTGGTAGACATCCTTGGATCACCAATAGTCTGAAGATCAGTTTGAAAAACACTGATCTAGAAAACCACAAGTTCTACATTCCTGGTCTAATGAGTGGGAAAATTCACAGGTGCTGTGAGTAACATCTCTTGTTCTTGCTGATGCAGTTTTCTTTTTCTCATGGATTTTATCTTTTATTTTATTTATCTTTATTTTAAAACTGCAACAGTTTGAGATTCAGTGTCTTGTGCAAACCAGGCATTGCATATTCAGTTTTTCGCTGCAGGGCTGTACTTTACTTTGCATTGGCAAATCCATCAATCAATCAACCAATCAATCAATCAGAATGATGGGAAGAGAACGGGACCTGATTTCTCCAGTAAAGATATTAAGCTATTAGACTGTTCTAATTATTTGAAAAGCATAGGAATGTTTTCCACACCTGTGGAAAATCAGTTTCAGTCTGATGCAGTCACATAAAAGACGAACCAGCTTGGCATGGTAGTTAAGTTACCAGACTGAAAACTGGGAGACTATAAGTCCTGCCTTAGCACAAAGCCAGCTGGGTAACCTTGGGCCAATCCCTAGAGCTCAACCCTGCAAGAAAAATCTTGCCAAGAAAACTCAGCAACTAGTCCAGGCGGTTGCCAAGAGTCAACACTGACTTGAAGGTACAAAAAAAAAGGAAAAAAACAATAGAGGAATCAGAGCTTTTTCATTGTTTCTGTATCCTGAATATAGCTCTTGAGGAGAGAACACAGAGCAGCAGATTCCAGGGGACTAGCAAAGCAAAACTGGCTGGATTAAGAAATAGAAACTATCAAAGAATAATTGAAACTGCTCCATTTTAATTATGAAAAATTATTTGGTTTGAACCTGGCATATAAATGTGTCAGAAACTTCATTTTCTTTTGATTTTATTATTCAAAAAACCCTCCAATTTACCTTAGGTTATCATAAATCAGTGCTCCAAATCTAAGGTATTTTCAAATGAGAACTCCATAGTATTTTGGAAGCAGCTTTAGACATGTGTAATCCCATACTGTCAGCTGAACTCAGCAGCTAATTTACTTCTAGCTCAATCACACTACTGTATATCCTAAACTTTTTTTTCCTGAAAAATTGTAGCTCTGTGGACTGTGCAACTGGTCTGTTTCTCAATGTCAATAAACTGCTACCTTATCATGCTTGATTTTTTTTCAATTTCCCCCTTACAGGAACCACTTGGATTTTTTTTTTATTTTGCATATGGCTAGACAAATTCATGGAATGTTAAATAAGGGAAGAGAAGGGGAAGAAGGTACAAATAATTTATTTTGTTTTTATGGAAATGAGAATGAGGGAAGTTTTCTCACTATAGAGCTAGTGACAGCTCAAAGGTGGGATAATATATATTTGTTCTTTGTCCTCAGCTTTTTTAGGTTTGCAAACTATCTGCAATCATTTCTGAGGGGATGGGGAGTAGAAGTATTAGCAAAATGGAAGAGCTTTAATTCATGCTTTATTTTCTTACAGTTGGAATATTTTCCAGAAGGACCATAATTAAATCAGACTGTACTGTGAGGGAGTGGATTTTTTTTTTGATAGGAGGCTAAACCATTGCTGAAGTCTCCATCAGCATTTTCACCTTGATAATTAAATCATTCCAAAAAGGACACACTATACAGGTCTTCCCAACAAAGGTGAACATATCATTGCTGACCAAGAACCTGAGATTTCCTCAATAGGCCCAGCCCATAAAAGAGATATTTTGAAATGGCAACATCAGCAGTGTTTTTTCAATCACAGCAACAATCAGGGAGTTGGCATTTTTCTTTTGTCTACCACAGAGCCAACTGTACTTAGAGTTGGTACAGATTAACAGGCATGGCTATAGGTAATGGAACATGAAATTACATTGCAAGATCCCCAGCCACAAGCGCAATATCCTCTCCAACATGATTAACCTCCAACTTACACCTACAAAAATGTAGTAAACCCTGCAAGATAATGAAAAAAAATTGGGAAGATGTAAATCAAGATCTTTAACTGTGACTCTGCAGTGAATATGATATCATGCATATGTTGAACTGCAATTTCCAGCATCTTTGATCATCTTTGAATCAATCAACATCTTTAACTGTATTTGCTGAGACCTAGGATTTAATAAGATCTGGAATGCAAGTCACAGATTTCCCATCCATGTACATGTCATTTAACTAACACCTAAAGTCTGACCTGGATTAACACACAATGCTGATCTTTGCTATGGTTTGCTTGCTGTTCACTTTGGGTATAATATCAAGCCAATTAACAGAAAATATGCAGCAAATCCTCATTAAGTAAACCATGGCTTAGCACAGTGCAACATCCAGGTTCCTCATTTGTTTGCTTTCCCACAACTACTATAATCCTCCCTATCCTTCAGCAAGAAAGTAGGAATTGTCAAAAATGAATTCCCAACATTTAAAAACAATATTCCATTTTGCAAAACCATCATTGGATACAATTCTAAATGTCTTGAACTAAATATGTTCCGTAACTTCAAAGTGGGACTTTCCAGATGGGATGGCAACTCCTAAAATTCCCCCACCCATATGGTCAAAGATGAAAAGGGACCATGCTTTCTCTATTGTAGCACATAGACCATGAATTAGACTCAATTAGTTCTGATATTCTTATTTCCCTTCTTTAATGCCATGTACAAACTTTATTTTGTCTAGACACTTGAAGCTACTTTATTAAGCTGGTTGATTTATGTGCTGAATAGCTGATGTGCTGACTTTAATTGTTATAGTTGATGCTCTATTTTTTTACTAAACATCCCACTAGGTTTTAAAATATCTTTTAAAATATATTTGTTTTGCTTCTGTAAAATGAAGAATATAATAAAAAATATTTTAATAATATTAATCAGTATTATATGGCACTGCTTTTATAGCTTTGATAACATCTAGCTTGTCACTGATAACTTAGTAAGTGCATGAGTTAACAGTTGAGTCTTTCCTCTAAAGGCAACAGAAGTTTCCTTGATTCTGGCTAATTTCAGAAAATCCTCAGGTTTCTACCATTTCAACTGTCGAGAATAGCAGGGAACTCCTCCCTCCCTCCTTCCCTCCCTTCCTTTCCCTTTTCTAGATCTCTAGAGGAAGATCTGGTAGAATCATGGCAAAAGCAACATCTGGCTGTTTATCCAAGTCAATGATGTGGATCTTGAGCAAACCAAACATTACTGATTTACGCTAGTCTTGAAGTACAGTATTAACAAATTCAGCACAAGCCTGACAGCAACCATTGTACAACTCTAGAAAGAGTCACTTATATCCTCATAATAAAATCTCTTCTCTCTCTTATGTCCAGATCTGCAACTATCATAGCTGGAAAAACAAACATCCAGAATTGCCCTAAGGTGACATCAAATAATCATGCAAAATTGTATTTATCTATAGCTACCTCATAAACTGTGGAACACCCTTTTCTTTGGGGTTTACTGGAGTTCAATCCTGAGCATTTTCCAGAAATACTATTTAACAGATTATGACACATGTGAGAAGGCTACTCTGAAGCCTTCTCCAAAGTGGCATCTTCCAAGCCTTACTGATTGTAGCTTATGGAGTTGAAGGCCAATATATCTAGAGGGGAAGATATTAAGAGATAGTACAATAATAGTGGAGGTGATGACTAAACCACCTTTCTGCCCAAAGATAAAGCCCTGCTACTCTAGCCCAAGAATTCCTGGGTGTCACCAGTACAGTTGCTCAGAATCCAGAAAGAAGCAGGATAGACAACAGACTGGGAAAAAGAAGCGCTGAAGAAGCAGGGAGTTTTTAAAAGATGATTTGAGAGTCTGAAAAGGCATCTGCCAAGCATCACCAAGGAGTGGCAGGAATTCAAGAAATGAAGATTTGATGTCATCAACGACATATTTTGATGTAAAACAAAGAAAAAAATTAACAATTGTTAGATCCATTATTGCAGCTCCAGTTAGTGGCAGGAGATGGCCAAGAGTAAATTAAATGGATGGCCAGTGCCTTCATATCTTAATTATGAGCTGCATGGAGGAGTGCTCAGTGTTAGAACCAGTATGTTGGGCTAAACAGGGACCGAGTGATCATTTCAAGGTTCAGATAAGACACATGTTTTCCAGTGGTGGTAAGTAACACCTGACAATAGTCAAATATTTATCATATGTATTAGACCGCACATCTCCCTCTTTGGGATGACTATAGGCAGCATTTCCACAGACTCTAGGCAATCTCTCTCTTTCAACAACTACCTGATACCCAGAAACTTCTTATAGCACAAGAATATTTTTTGTATCCACAGAATATAAACATTATCATTCATATGAATCTCTGTTTCAGCAAAAGTCTTATTACAGTATCTCCCCCCACCACCAAAAAAGACAATCCTTTTGCACACTTCAGTATAGCTTCTCTGGACCCAGGGACAAAGTCACATCAACATTCCATTTGCACAAAAACTGCAGGACAAAGGCAAAACAATAAACACATTCTACATTGCGTTTGTCAACAGCTTTATCTCTACCTCCAACAAATCCCATTATTTATACCAGCCTTCATCTTTAAACATGTCAGCCAAACTGCTTTTAAGAGAGAAGGAGAAGGATGAGAAGGAATAGCATGGAATTTTCATTTACAACTGTTTACCCTGTTTGGAAGCCACTTTGGGAAAACTGTTATTCTGAAAGCTAGCATATAATAACTGTAATAAACTCTCTTCTCAGACAGCATATCTTTGCTGGTTTGAGATTATGCAAAGTGTAGTCTAATACATCTAAAAGGTACTTGGTGGGAAAAAGTTTCTCTACTAGTATAAAATAAATGTTAAGCACCTAATTTTGCAAAAAATTAAAAAAACGGAAAATTTAGAATGGGAAAACATATCAGCATTTAATCTCATTTTCTTGAGCCACCTGACCCATGCTTGCTTTGTTAGCATTCTTTTTAGGTTCCAAATAATCAATGTTTCAGCATTCAAGATGTGTTCATGGAAGCTACTCTTCTTTTTGACAAATTGCGACAGGCTCAATAAAAAGGAGAACCCACTTCCAATAGGAAGGGATTTTTCACTGGCTGATTATCTGGAGGAAATTCTTACTTGCCACAGGCAACTAGGCAAAGGATAAAAACTTGTCTGAAAAACAATGAATAGACTCTGACAGCAGTGCCCAACTACACTTAGGTCCTTGCTCCACCCAATTCATGAGGTCTCTACAAACTATGACTCTGACCATTGCTCCTCTTTACTTCCTGATAACAGAAACAAATGTTAGTTGTCTCCAAACACAACAAAAGAACATGGAAAAATAAATTCTCACTCTTGTCTGGTCTGTAAGAATGCAGACACAGATCAACACATTAAACTGACTGATATAGTTTCTAGACTACAATAGAAAATATGTGGTTCTTTTCCAGGAAGAGGACTATTTCTTGCACAAGAACTTCCTGGTTTTAAGTCCAGAAATGGGGTGGGGAATCTACTGTGGGTCACTACAAATAGGACCCACACTTTTGTGGTAGCTGTAGGGGACACGCATATATGAATACAAATTCAAGGACTAGGATTTTTCTTGATTGTTTTTCTTTATCTCACCCTTCATATCCAAAATGATGCAGACTATCCACCTCGTGAATACCTCGCGAATATCATTCAGCTTCAGGTGGAGAACCTCCCTCTGACTTAAAATCATTACGGTACACCAGGAGTATTCAGTATTACAAAGAGAGATGAAAAATTGCCCGATCTCGATAACAGCTCGCCAAAAGAAAGAAAGAAAAGCCCGTCAGTTTATTCTTCTGGCGTGATTCAAGAGCAGACTCATCGTCTGAGTTCCTCCTTTTTGCAGCGGTTTTCCTACCTTTGTGACGGTCATGCAGGCTGGATTTTTTACGCGTTTTACGTCGGGATGCCCTCCTAGTACCAGTTTGGTCTTTCTACCGCACGGATCTCCGACGCTGCCTGCAGCGCGCCTCGTCTCGCCCCTTACAGGTGTTGCGGCGCGATCGGAGAGTCCCCTTCGCTCGCCGTGCGGCTCTGGACGTGAGCACCGCCAGACGCCGGCTCAAACAAAAGTCACGGAAGGGTCGGCTTGGGGGTATCTCCCACCCGCTAAAAAAAATGACAGCCTGCCCGAGTATCAAAGATGCACCCGCTTGCAGCATGCGCGCCCCACAGGCAGGGCGCGCGCTTGCGAAGGGACTGCAGCACACGCGCTCGCACGCGCACCCGGGCTGGGAGTCAGAGCGAGAGCGGGGGCGGAGCCTCGGGGGAAAGGAACCAACGACCGCTCTAGCGGGGAGGGCGATGGCCTTGCGGCTCGGGAGCGGGGCGGCGGGTTGGGGGAGACTCGGTCCCCGCAGGGAAACCGGGCTTCTCCAGAAAAGGCTGATGGGGGGGACTTGGGCGAATACACGCAGAAATAAAAAACAAATTTTGCATCTGATAATGACACATATTCACACACACCCTAAATTTAGAGAAATAAAAGGCATGCAGAACGTTTTGCAATTTTCAAAGTCTGTTCTCCGCAGTGTCCTCCGGTTGGCTTCATGGACGTGTCTGGTCTCTTGGTGGTGCTATGATTATAGTTTGCCAAAGGCCTGCTTTGCAGAGGTTGTTAAAAATGGGCCCGGGGTTTCCTTGTGATCTCCCAACCAAGTGTTAACTACCATTAACATCACCTTCAGATCTGGGCTGATTCGTACAGGCTTACATGTTTCCAAGTGTACGCATGCACGTGCATTACCATGATCGTTTTGAACATCTCCCTCCATACTGCTCTGCTAATCACACCTCCCAAACTAACACAAGCTATTATTAAATGGAATATAACATTTGTTGGGAGGAGGTTTCCCCGGGGGGAGGGAATTCAGGATCTTCCATGTTTTACTTCTTTTTTGGCCCTCTGTGCATTACTTTTTCAGCATCTTGAATCTGAGTTTTCCACCTTCTCCACTTCCTCAGTGAAATGTCTGAAATTGTCATGCACCAGCAGAGCTATTCATTTGACCTGGCTTCACAGCTGAAGAGATGGATGTTTCATTTTTCATTTTGGGCCCTGCCCACAATTCTACTGGAAAACACCCAAAAAGTTCAGAATTTCTACTTGAGATTGCAGGGATTAGCTTCAGGGCTGGGGGGGGGCTGCCCATTGCATATAAGCAAAGCTATTGTGAACTGGGCATTCACCTGAACCCAAGAAAGGTGAAACCTCTGCCAGCAGTCTGAATGTGCATGAATGTCATTTTCCCCAGACTCTTAAGCAAATAGCCTCCTCCTTACCCTTCAGATGAGTGTACACTATTCAGCTGGTTGCACCCAAACTCATTTCTGAAGGGCACTTTCCTTTAAGTTTTAAAGCTCTTTGATATCTTTAACATCTGCCTATCTCAGGTCCTTGGAAAGGACTCTATAGGAAGATAAAGTTGCCAAATCCAGTCTAAACATCTGGCTGACAGTGCAACAAACTATAATAATGGATAGTCCCATTGACTCATGGGGCTCAGTATTGACCACTTGGGGAACCCTGTTTTAAATTATGTCCTTTAGGTTCCTTTGTAATTAACCTTGTTGCATTTATGGGGCACAGTACCAACTGAAATATGGAGAGCTTTACTTAATTTAAGAAATAAGTCTTAGATATGAAAATATCCTATTTAC
>JANHZU010010370.1:0-20708 GCA_032468055.1 Acrochordus granulatus | reverse complement strand
AATGTTTCCTAAGGCCCACTTGACTTCACACTCCAGAATGTCTGGTTCTTGGTCAGTGACCACACCATCATGGTTATTGGGGACATTTCAATCTTTCTTGTCCCCAAAGGAACAAAGTATATTAACTTGAACATAGTTTGAATATAGCCATCAATCTGAATTTTAAAATAACATTTGTGATTTCACTGAATCATAACATTTAGAATGTAAGATGTAGAACTAGAAGATCTTGAAGATCATCTAGTTCAACTTCCATTCAGCCCAGGAATCCCTTACTACAATGTCTCTGACAGGTATCCAGCTCTTATTAAAGACCTAAATTGAAGGAAACTCACTACCTCCAAAGCCATTCATCGTTAAACAGTTCTTACTGTTAGAATTTTCTCCCTAAAGCCCACTTAAAATCTGTTTCTTTGTAATTTAAACCCATTATTTGTTTTCTTATCTTCTCAAACAACTCTGAACAATTCTTTTGAATGACAGCATGATCTGTCTCCCTGCAATTTGCTTTTCTGCAGACTAAATACATGGAGAGCTTCCAACTGTTCATCAGAGGTTTTTCTTTCAGGTCTAGTGGTTAAAGTAACAGTCTAGCAACTGTGAGATCATAAATTCTAATTTGTTTTAGCCATGAAATCCAGCTAAATTGGATTGATCAGGCCAGTCACTCTCTCTCAGCCCAACCCACTGTACAGTTGTGGGGGAAAAAATAGGAGGAAAGTATGTTAAATATGTTCATTGTCTTGAATTGTTTATAAAAAATAATAAAGGTGGGATACAAATAAATAAATAAAGTTGATTACTTTCCTCTGGAAAAGCTCCAGTTTATCAATGCGCTTCCTAAAATGTAGGAACTGAACAGTATATTCTAGGTGTGTTATAACCAAAAAAAAAATAAAGATGAACACAAAGTATTTTGTTTTGGTATTTGATTATGATACTATTGTTGATGAAGTTTCAGATATTTATCTACTGCTGAAATTTAAATATAAAGAAAAATATGTGATAATGCCAATCCATCCAAGGAAGTGAATGCCCAGATGCCTCTGTGGTTGTTCAGTCTGTATTCAGTTTTGCATTCCTCCTTATAACTTAAAATCATATTAGGATATTCACACAGAGCAATTTGGAACATAATGAATCTTACAGTTCTGCCTGCTTCTTAAATTGGGTGGAAGGGACAAGCTGAGTACCTTGGTATATTCGTTGCCCTACTCCCCAGCTACATGCTCTTTGAACTGGTCTTCAAACTGGAGTAGTCCCTTGCCTTTTGAAGTTGGGTAACTTTAATCCCAATTTCCTGAGTGCCAATTCCTGGCTTCCAAGGCTATCAGATACAGATGCAAATGCTTTTATTGGCTAGACTTGCAAGGAATTTGACTTTGCAATTTGCAACATCAGTGACAGCAGTAAGATAATGTATAATAATGTTAGTTATTCTGTAAGTATGCAATCAATAGAAGGAAGTTTTATAAAGTTTGAAATTAACAGGTGTGTATACACATTAGATAGACTTCTGGGTGAATTAGAATTTTCTGCTTCTGCTCTATCTATTTGTAGCATGAATCAAATATTCATCTGAATGATGAGACAGGGGAAAAAGCTGTTCTTATGTCTGGTAGTTTTGCAATGCAGTACCCTCTGTACTCTGCAGTATAGAGGCACAGTGGCACAAGTGGTTAAGAGCTTGGCTTACTGGCTGGAAAGTCGACTGCCCGAATTCAAGACTAGCGTTGCCATGCAGCAGGGCAAGCGCCTACTGTTCTGCCTCAGCTCCTGCCCACCTAGCAGTTCAAAAGTGTGCAAGCGCGAGTTGATAGATAGGTACCACCCCTTCCAGCAGGAAGGTAACAGTGTCTGTGAATCTTTGGTGTCTAGTCATGCTGACGACATGACCATGGAAGTGTCCCAAGCTCTTCGGCTTGAAAATGGGGATGAGCACTGCACCTTAGAGTCAGTCACGACTAGCAAGGTCATCTTTACCTTTACCCTGTATCACCTACCGGATAGAAAAGGTTCAAACAAGTTGTGTCCAGGGTGAGAGGGCTCTACAGATATCTTCTCTGCCTTTTTCTTGATCCTCTCTGTACACAGGTCTTTAATGGAGGACAAGTTATTTGCAATTATTTTTTCATTGTTTTTGAGGAACATTAAGCCATAGTATTGGGATCTTGATGTGAAGGTTAGATTAACCTTATTAATCTAACAGATCTCTCATCAGGTTTTGAAATTATCAGTGATGGTATCCTCCTGGATAACCTGTGGGGATTGGGAATGGTAGACGCTGTTTGGCAGTTGTTTCATTCCTATCCCAGTGAGTGATTTCCCCAGTGAGTGAAGAAAGTATGGTCATATGATCAGGTGGCTGTAGGTTTCTAAATGGGTTGAAACAGGCTAAAGTTCAACCCAAATATGAGACATTTAGTCTTTGTATATCCAAGTATCTGCCAACTCCAGTTTTGTCTATTGAGGAGATGGCCCTGAGGAAGCAGGTCTGCAACTGGGGGTTCTCCTGGGCTCACAGCTATTTCAGGATGGGCAGAGGGAGGCTGCAGGCAGAAAAAGTCTGTCCTCTTTTAGCTAGTGCACCAGCTACAGTCCTTCCTATCTATAGTGAATTTTCACCTCTTGTCTGGATTTCTGCAGTTTTAAGGCTGCATTTAAAATCTACTCAGAAATTCTAATTGATTCAAAATGCAGCAACCTATTGTCATCTCCATGATCATACTATACCTTTTTTGTGAATCCTGTCCTGGTAGTTTTGATTTATAAAGCCTTATACTATACAACTTTATACCCAGGAAACTGCAGGACTGTGTACAACCTGAGTCAATTTGTTTAAGGAGATTAAACTGGGAAAAACTGGTGATGGTGCCCCATTTCATGAGATGTAGAAAACTGAGGCCAAAAGCACCAATTTTCTGTCATGGTAGAATATTATAGAACAGCCTTCCACTGGAAACTAGATTATGCCCCTTGGTGTCAGCCTTCTCAAAGAGGCTAAAAATCAAACTCCCAAGGGAATTTCAGAGACTGGCAGATTTCCACTGGTATTTTTTGGTACATGTAAGCTATAGTTGGTATTTATTAGGATTTTGTTTTACTTCTATAGTGTGATATTGTTTGGGGATTAGCTGATTACTTAGTATCATGAACTTTGTGTACTTTGTATTGTAAACCATGAGAGTCTAGAAGCATTCAGCAGCAAATTTAACAACAACAACTCTGAAACACATACAATAGAATTAACAACTGAGGTTCTGGAATATCCACTTAGAATTAATGTGCCAATAAAGATGCCAAAGGAGGTGACTACAGTTTCATTCTTAGATTCAGTAAGGCAGACTCAATCCCACGTTTCTCTCATTAAAGCACAGTGTATGGCTTTGCCCCGATTACATCCTATCCCCTCCGATTACTTAAGGGCTATTTCCTACAGTAAGTCCTTTGAGACCAATAGTGCAGATCCAGTACAAAGGATACATTGGTTAAAACTTTTTAATTGACCAATTACTTCTTCTTTTCGCAGAGAAGCTTAAGAGAAAAACCAGATGGCATCTTACTGCGTGTCAGAGGGTAAAGCTACACAAATGGAAGCATAGAAGTTGTCCTAGAAAAGTCCCAGGGACCCTCTTTTAGGACTGCATAACCATAGTAATCCAGTCTTAAACTAATAATAAAGTAACAGAAAAGTTATTTGGGCTGTTGTAGCTGGAACTTATTAGTTGTACAGCTGTGGGAACTGATTTGAGTAGTATTCAAAAGTCTTATAGATGAATCTTGAAAGTATGGTGTGAAATCTGCTAGAAATCCTAATTCCCTAAGCTGTCAGCTGACACTTCCTTTTTCAAATGATTTCATAGAACTGGGCTACTAGTTGAAGGGAGATCACAGAGATTTTAGCTAGTGTCCTTTCTGCAAAAAAAGAATCACCTTGTTGTTATTGGCATGGAAATCCCATTCCAAAAGTTTCAAACATAGAAGTTCGAGAAATCCTGGACCTATCAAGGCAGATAGATGGGGGGAGGGTTACATGAATCAAATTCTGAGGAGCCAATAGCAGCAGGAAGGTTCACTTCTGAAGTGAGCTTATAAAAACTACCTTTTCTCTTCTTCTAGCGAACCCTTCTTCTGGGTTTTGCTGAAAATCAGGTAACAAAGTATGTACCAACCCAGGGTTGCTGATCAGATGCTGAAACAGTAAACTAGTAGTAAATACTGAAAGCTAGATGAAGAACTGAATTTGATGTAGATTGTGATCTGAGTCTTAAAATTGGCTGGTGGAATCATTACTGAATGGATTTCTCCCAGGACTTACGGTGCAGTAACATTATGGCTGGGCAGTTTAGAGAATCCTAGGGTTAACCATGGGGCTCAATCCAACACACTGTGTACATATGAGTGCCCTATTATTCCTGTTTTGTTGGAGCAAAAAAGCAAATTTGCTATCAATTCCTACTCAAATACATATTTGCACTCTAGTACTGATAGGAAGAATTAGAGAAAGAGAACAATTCTATTAATATTTAATTAATGTAAGTAAATTATTAATTTAATTAATTATATAATTAAACTTCTTTAATCCAGACTTCCCAATCTAAAAAAAGTAATTTGGAGTGCAGCAATCTTTTATACTGTATTTTTTCTTTGAATATTAATCAGTAAACAAACAGAAAGATGTATTCAATATATGTGTATGTATTCATGTATGTATATATTTCTTAGAAGAAGTTTCTAAAATGGATACATTAGGAAATGTTGCAAAATATGTTAGGGAAAAATACATAGGAAAACAGTTGAAAACTTTCATATGCTTTTTAAATTTGATGGAGGAGGTTTTGTAACTTAAGTTATTACATGTGAATCTAACATAGCTGACTAATTTTATATCCCTTATGAAAATGGAATGACTCTTGGAGCTCTGCTGATTGACTTTTGTATTAACATTTATTGTTAATCACCCAAAAGACATAGTTAATTGAGTCATATTCAAGTGCTATAAGCAAATAAATACACAAGATCCTGGAATTGAAGACTTAAAAGATTGTTCCTAATTAACCCATCAGTTCTACTCTTAAAATATGTTTTTTTTATTTGTATCCTACCTTTATTATTTTATAAATAAGTCAAGGTGGTGAACACATTTAACACACATTCATCCTCCTTTTTTCCCTACAACAGCAATCCTGTTTTATAAGTTTAATAACTAACTCCTTCCATAGACTGATTCCCAAAAGAAGATTTAACTGGACTGCTAGAAGAAGTTAATCCAAACATACTTGATCACTTAAGTGCATAAAAGGCAGAGCAAGTTAAGGGGAAAGGGCTGATATTGTAAAGCAGGCTGCAGAGGCTGCTTCTTATATGAAAATAAATAAACTGTGTACAAATGTCATGTTTTTTCTCTTTATGGGAGACTACACTTTTTATTATTTATCTTTCTGAAGACTGATTTTTCAAATTAATAATTAATTCAACATGCATAATTGAATGTTTATAATAAATAACTCAACAAATATAAATGAATAAAAAGACATACTATCTATCCATTTTTGGTTGAAACTACTCTCAGTTCCCAGGTTTATCACATACCATCTGCAAATTGTATATGTTTTGACTTTAGCTATTATACTTTTTTTCATAAAGATATCCAAGTTGTCTTCTTTTCATTTAACTTACATCAGTGAGTTTTTTGAAGTTTCGAAAAACATGTTGTCTTCCAGGAAGGAAAGTCAGGGAAATAATTTCACTGTTCGCAGAGCAATTTTTGACTATGGGTGATAGGAGTGCTCTTATTCTCTTTTCTATTCTTCCAGCAGAAGAATACTTTAAATCCATATGGAGATATTCTGGGCTCTAACTCTACATTTCTTCTATATATATGACAAGTGTTTCTGAGAATCATCGCTCAGAATTCGCTCAGAATTTTATGCCTATAACCAAATCGAACAAAATATATATTTCCGGATGAGATATAAGCAAAGTATAACTGAGAGGAGACATTATTACACCTTTAGAAGTCTATGTGAGTGAAACTTATCCTCTGGGTTATCCAAATAAGATTCTGATTCTCACTCAGCTTTCTTGGGACCTTAACATTGGCCTGGTTTATAGAGTTACATACAGTATGTATTTTATAAACTGCTTTGGTAGCATAAAACGAAAAGTGGAATAAAAATAGTTCTCATCAGTAAGTCGCTTAATTTGCCTGATACACCAAATATTTGATATTTGGTGTATCCAAATATGATATTTCCAAACACTGATTAAATTGTGCTTTCTGTGTTTTGTACTTCCAGTCCTTTTGCAGTTTTGATTTTTGTAATCTCTTGACACTGTCTGTGTATCTGTGATATGTACAGTGATTGTACAGGTGTCTCCCAACAAAGAGAGGCCACGATTAAAGAGTGTTAAGTCTGAATAATGTGACTAATGCAAGGACAAACCCTATAAGAATTGTTCACTGTAAATATTTTCTCAAGGAGTCCAAACTAATGAGATTCTTTTAACTTCACTACACAATTTCAAACATAGATTGAATGAAGATTTGCACATTCAGTCCATTAAAAGTGGAGAAAAGATATTTTCTTTTTTATTTATTAGTCAATGTTTATATTCCTTAGGCTGTGGAGAGTAGCATTAATTAAGATTGCATAAAACTTTGCTAAATTCAAATTAAAATATGCAATTAAGAAGGTCTTATATGTGTCCCCAGCCTGTGAATACTCCTTAAGTAAAGAGTCTTACATCATCTGGAGGTTGAGACATGGCAACTGGACTTCTTTTCTTTTGATTCAAGATGTTTCACTGCTTATCCAAGTAGCTTCTTCAGTTGCCATGGCTCAACTTTCAGACAATTCTACCTGGATGACTGAGAATCTTCATGGACATATTGCCATGTACTTTGGGGAAGAAACCCTGAAGTTGGTGTGGAAATAGAAAAAAGCAACAAAAAAGTGGCAGACTACAAAAACTACCTACACTAACCTCCAATGCAGACAACAAAGCTTCACCCCAAGAAGCCTATTCCTACGATCCACAATCAAGGGTCATAGAGCAGACAAGATCCTACAGAAGGCACAAGAACATCTTCAGACTGAAGAAGCTACTTGGATAAGCAGTGAAACATCTCAAACCAAAAGAAAGAAGTCCAGTTGCCATGACTCAACCTCCAGACAATTATATCTGGATGATGAGAATCTTCATCAACAGTCTTACATCACTTTCCAAAAATCAGTATTCAGGAAAGAAAATGTCAGAGTTGGACAAAAGACAGTCTCTCTCCCCACATTTTTCCTGATTAAACTTGCTGTGGAGATGTCACTACTGTGCAAGAAAGATTTTTGGGGTTATAAGTTAGATTGTTGCTGCATGTACCATGTTAAATTATAACTAATGAGATCTTAAACAGAGCCAATACTATTTTAATCAATCCAAACCTTAAAGATTAAATGTATCTCTGGTGATACCACATGTCTTGGCATGTGACATTCTTTTCACTTTGCCTTTGTTCACACAGAATCTTTTCAGGTTCATATTAACTGCACAGCTTATGGTGCAGTGTTAACTGTTGCTAGTAAAAATTATAAGACTAGCACTTAGGCATAACTATAAAACAATAGTAACTGTAAAGCTTCCAGTGCTTCTCCATTGCCACTGATTTTTCAGAGATTAAAGGATTGAAACTTGAGGTTTTGTTTTTTTGGCAAATGAATGAATAGAATGTGAGTGAAAGTAAAGCTACCTGAGAAAGTTAACTCACTGAGATTTAAGAAATATGCAGCTTTTTTCTCTTTATGATATGCCCACTTTCAGCTTTAAGTGTACATGTGACACTCTTCTACATATAAGTCTTCAAAGTGATCCTTGACCAAAGCATATTGTGCACTCATGATCTAGAACAGTATATCTCAACCTCAGCAGTTTTAAGATGTGTGGACTTTAACTCCAAGAATTCACCAGCCAACAATGGCTAGAAAAACAAAAAGAAATGGCTCTTGTGAAGGATAGAATTGGCAAATTCAGAAATAAGAATTACAATAGGACTATTCTCAGGATATCATGCATATGCCGTCAATATCCAAGACTTAGAGAATGGATTATGAAAAGTTTTTTACAATGTAGAGATGGGAGAAGCGAGATGCTGGGTTTAAATGCTGGAACTGTCACATGAAATATGTCTAGATTCCTAGATAGTGAAGGAGCAAATATTTATCATTACATGAGCTTCTTTTGCATCTGCAATAAAAACAACTTATCTGATATTCATCTTTGACTCTTTAGTGGTAAACTCATGAGTACATATTTGTGTTCCTAGAGAGAGTTTTATTGTTGTGTTCATGGTGGAATTCTGATAGCAATCAGAATCATGATATAGTATAGCACAGTACATTCACAAACACTTGTAAATGTCTTGTGCAGACTCTGTGCAGCTGTATTTGGGTGTATTATATAAACACTTCTTTCATCAAGGAATAAATGTTGCTACTGATGTATTCCAATTAATTAGTCGCTCAAAGTTAGCAAACCACATGGAAGCTAGAATACACTCTCGTTTTCTTTTGTTGCATTTTATCTCATCATAGGAAGATGAGAATTTTTTTCCAGTTTAAGGATTAGTTCTCTTCCTAAGTCTCCTCTTGTACTTGACTATTCTTTTGCCTGTAATTGCTTGGTGTTAGAATACAGCTCAGGGATATTGGCTTGCATATTTCAAAATCACTGGGGAAATCTACAACAGGATAAAACAGAAAAATTCAGATGAATGCTTCAATTATAAAGCAAAGCCCAAAGGGGTTAAGAGTTTGCCTTGGCATTTTTTTCCTTCATAATTTTTCATGTAAGTCCAAAATAAAAACAGACTCTAGAAAAGGAGTTTAAGTATCATGTTGATTGCACTAACTAGCAAGACTGTAGGAGAAGGAAGGGCAGAGTCAGGGGTAAAGAAGGGGATCAGCCTGAAGTCACTAAGTATGCAAAAACACAAATACTCTCATGAAGACTGTTAACCTTATCTAGGGAGTGCAGGTGCTTGGTGGCCATTTGGAGAAATTAATGTAAGGCTAGAAGGATCAGGTTCAGTTGGCAACAGGTTTATTGAAGCTACCAGATCACAAGAATTTCTTCAACTGCCCACGAGCATCTGCACTCCCCAGATAAGGCTAATGGTCTTCACAAAAGGTCAGACTTTGGCATTTGTGCATGTATAATGACTCCAGACTGATCCCTCTCTTAAGCCCTGGCTCCCCTTTCCTTCTAAAGGAAGGCCTAATTAATATTCTCTCCTGCAGCATAATTTAAACATTAGATTTTTAAGGCTACAATAATGACCGTGCTATTCCCAACAGGGTCTTATTGTTATACCATGGTGATAAAGATAGGCAAAATTGCTCATCTGAATTATAATGAGTAAAGAAATCAAAAATATTAATCCTATATATTTTTATTGAGAAACAAGTCTTATTGTTGGTTTAATTTTGCTTAACTTCCAAGGAAGAATATTGTAATATGTAATTTATTTTGGAGCTGGATTGAAGTGAAATCTCTCTTTATTAAAACTTGGTGAAAATCTGCTCCATTTTTGATGAATTTTCAGGGCTCCTCTCCAGGGAGTGAAAATGTTTGCCTCTCAAAATAACAAGTGTATAGTTGAAAAAAAATGCCTTTTCTGATAATTGTTTTTGTAATTTTTTTAAAAATGAAATTAATTCATTCCCACTCCCTTTAAAAGCACTTTTTTAAAAAAAGAAAAGAAAGTGACAAGCATTTAATGAGTCCTGCATTATAAAAACTGGCTAGAAGCAAATACCTTTCTTCAGAAGTGTCTCTCTGTAACAATGTAAATTAATTAAAAAGAAAAATAAATGGTAAAGTACAGCTACTCAATTTGGGCTGTAAAATGGTGGAAAAAACTTCTCAGTTATCTAGATTTTGGAGCCCAGGTCTGGTAGCCACACAACAAAGTTCTAAAATAAGTTCTTCATTTTTCAAAATCTACATAATAATTAACGGTAACTTTAAGACAATTTAGTTAAGAAACATTAAAGTGTGTTTATATAAGGCAATAATAACTGAATAGTAGAACAATCTTAAAAGCATCAGGGAAAATGTTAAATGGTGAATAAGTCCTGGTTAAATAAGGTAAACAAGACCTGGCTAAATAAATCTCATATCCAATGTGCTACTTTTTAAAAATATTTTTTCATTGAAAGAAGTTTTTACAAAGATTTTAAAAATTACAGAAACATAGACAAATAAAGAAAAATAGAAAAAGATTATAGAATAATAAAAGAAAAGGAGAAAAATAACAAAAAAGATATCTAAAGAAGCAATTTCCAATGTTCTTTACAGCAATTAGCAATGACCATTTTCACTCTACCATATAGCATATCATAATCTCCTTCTTCCCATAAATCAAACTTTTAAATCAATAAATGCCCAAATCATCAATTCATTTTTTAACCATTTTCAGCAAAAAGTTGATAAAGGGTTTCAGTTTTTTATAAAAGTTAATGGCAGTTCCCCCCTTAATTAAAGAAGTTAATTTAGTCATTTCCCTAAAATCAGTCATCTTCACAATCCATTCCTCCATTGTTCGTGTTTCTCAGTCTTCCATCCTTGTGCATATAAGAAACTCAGTATATTCAGTATACAAATAAATGCTGAGACTTTTTTTTCTATTTTATATTGTGCTTTTTTAAAGATGGCTTTTGGGTAGATATGTGAATGTGTTTTGAATGCTTTAAAGAGTGCCTGAAGAATCCTAAAGCTGGAAGTTACAAGCCCGGAAAGGAACATAAGATTGCAAAATCTTTCCCAGTTTGACAGCCCTCAAGCCCTATCACCTTCAACTCCTAAAATTATTTGTAATGAGCATTGCGGTATTCTGAGAGTACCCTAGTCAATATGGTTAGAGAGACATAGGTCTGGAAAACACAAACTGCAGAAGAATCAGAAAAATACCAGATTTCTGGATACCAGAAATACCAGCCTGTTCCCTAGAATACCAACCAGGAGAAGTTTGGCCAAGCAACAGAAGCAATCAGAAGACTGCCTGTACATCATCAATATTAAATGGAGAGAGCTGAACTTTGGGAAGATTCTAAAAGGAAGCAAGCCTCAAAACAAGAAGTCCTAACCTTATAGAAGAATTCATCTGCAACATCCATGTAAATTAAACTATCTATTGTATAATAGCCTCGCCTTCTTCTGTAGGGTTGGTTTTCTATAGGCAAACATAAAGAGAAAAAGTAGGTATTTGCTCATGAAATACTTAGTGTATTTTTTCTTTGATTTACAATCACTGAAACTTATATAAGTAGTGATTACTTAGATGAATAAGATATACATAGAACTTACACAAAGTATTGTAGCATTTCCCAGGTTCATGCAATGAAAAACCTATTCTTTCCCCTCTTTTTCTCAGTTAATATTTCCTTTTTAAAGATTTGTATGTTGAGAGAATAAGTGGTTTTGAAATCAGCCTAACATAACATATCTGACAAGGGCAGATTAGGTAGCTTGAGCACATCTCTTGGTAGCAGATATTGGGAAATAACAGCAAAATATTGGAAGATAGAATTATATGTTATTTCATAAATTAATTATTATCTTCCCACTGTAGAAGAAGAATTAATGGCCCATCTTATAGGCATATAAATGAAATGGGAGATGATATCTTCTTGTTCTTAGCCAAAAAAAAATGACTTTGGTTGGTTGATTCTGTGTCTGACATTTTGGGGTGCACTTTACTTGAGGAATATCACTAGAGGTAGTTCTACATCCGATTGTTTGTTTGGAAGTTTAGTAGTGGTAGTGGGGACTTTCTGGGAAGGATGGTCCACCCATACAAGTAAAACTTTCTCTTCTGTATTGACATAGAAACACCACAGTTCTTCTCTAAACCCTTTCACCTTCTGGGAGAAGTTAGAAATGTTCTGGTTATTGAATGTCATTTTAAAAAAATGCTTTTTCTGGTTCTTGAATGTCATTTTAAAAAATGGCTTCAAAAACACAAATTATTTAGAGAGAAATCCCACTGAGTTCAATGCAGTTTACATTTAATCTGTAGAACTGAAAGTTTTCAGAATTCTCATTATACAAGGTAAAGTAAGCATTTTCCTGAAAAAAGTATAAGAAATATACATATATTATATTCCTCTCTAAGGCAAATTTTAAAGAAATAATGTTACATCTTGTGATGCTAATCATTCTAATAAATAACCATAAGCATTTCTAATAAAGTTATGGTTGTCAGCTCTTGATAAAATGTATCTTTTTATAGAAGTTGGGCATGGAAATATGTTTTCTTCTTTTAAAATAAGTGTAACAATGGTATATGATGAAAGTAATATATTTGTTTATTACATAGCAGGTGAAAAATTTATGGGGATACTGGTTTTTCATTTTTCTCCAGCTTAAGTGGTGATGACTGTTGTGCCAATAACTGTATTAGTCACATTCTGCAACATTAAGCAGATGTTGCAGTGCAGTTCTTGGCTTTAAAAACAAATATATATAATGTAGGATTTCACAGCATTCGCAATTGCTATATATGAACTTGTTTTGAGCATAATGGAACTGTAATGGAGAGCTTGAAAAATATTTCAAATCCATCAGAAAGTACCAAGTAATAGGAGTCACCACTGTGCAGATCTTTTATTTCTACTTTTTGTAGCTGCTCTAGACACCTGACTTAGCAGTCATCCTAGATGCATTGGGATGCCAACTCCCAAAATACCCATACAATATAGTTTTCTTAACAGAAATTTTAAAAATAGTCAGTGTCTGAATGTGTCAGGTAATGTAGGAAAAAGGGAACATATAATTTAAAATAACTGCAGGAGGAAGAGCTTATAGATTGACTAATTGCTTGGATATGATGTTCTGCAATTGCAAATCTCTCAGTGGCAAGAAGATTAACATAATGCAATATCAGAAAACATCTCTGGCATATATAACAATAATACAATAGTAAAACACAACTACAAATAGTTGGCATCAGTTCATCCTTAGATTTAGATGTATTTAAATAGCTCAGTTTTTTAACGTTTATGAAAGTCACCAGTGAAGGGCTTGGGCTAAACTATAGGTTGTTTAGAAGAACAAAAATGCTCTACTGAGAAGCATGCCCATCTCACTTTGCAAAATGTTCACTAACAGCTTCTTCTGTGTTGAAATTGGGTGGATCAAATCTAGCTGGGAAAGATAACCTGGCATCGTTTTCAATGCTAAGTCAAAATGGATTTACATCCAAGTGTACCTAAAAGCCAATAGGAAGGTATTGCAGAGTCTGGAATACTGGTATAATGTGCTCATTCCAGCCAAAAAGTGCCCCATTCTTTCTGGATTAGGTGTAGCTTCTATATAGTCTTATAGGTGTAGTGGCGCAGCAGATTAGTGCCACCAGATATGTCATCCAGAAATGGCCGGCACTCTGGCAGTTTCGATCCACAAGCTCCGCATGATGGGGTGAGCTCCTGTCACTTGCCTCAGCTCCTGCCTACCCCACAGTTTGAAAGCACGTGAAAATGCAAGTAAATTAATGGGGACCTCCTTCGGAGGAAAAATTGCTTGTCGGCAAATCGACAGAGAATTGACTCGGCACGACAGAACACCACAGTCGGCACGAAAAACTCGCCCATCCTGGGGGCAGAGCAGGAGTCTCAGAGGATGCCCTGGAAATGAACGAGGGAGGTGGGATAAAATAAAGGAAAAAAATGTACAATCACTAACCTATGTAAGCTGCCAAGAGTCTTTGGAAATTGGTGGCAAAGAAATATGATAAATAAATAAATATAGTCTTAAACACTGTCCCATGTACAGCATGTTTCAGCAATCCGAAAAATAAGTCAGTTGGTTCCCAGATTGATAGCCAAGAAATTATCATGTAAATTATCAGATACCAACTTCTCCATTATCAGTGAAGCAATCTACCTTCATAACAATTATCTTAATGATAATTAAGATTATCATTAAGATTAAGACATTAAATGTTTCCAAGGTTATATTTGTTCTAAATTGAAATTAGATCAGTTGCTCATCTATCTCTGCAAATATTGCTAAAAAACAACTATGACAGTTGAACTTCAAACATAATTATTTGTGGTTTAGGTATATGCCACACATCCTGAAAAATGATGAGGACATGAGTCACTGTTGTAAGGTCCTCCCACTCAAGTATGACTACAAGTAGCACATCATCTAGCTAAGGAGAGGCTCTTTTGTCCATGGATCTGCCCATCAATCAGTCAATAGCTGTGTGCCCAGAGATGCTTATTCCCTCAAAGGAAGTACACCTCAAGACATGACAGAAAACTTTGTTGTATGAAGAGAATACTTCCCCTCGCTCTTCAGCTTCACCTATTTCATCCTGTTCAGATCTTAATAGCCTCTGCCCACTGGGTAAGTTCACCAGGGTAGTGAGATATAAATTGGTATCATCAGCAGACTAATATTATACTCTGAATTGATAAGTTCTTCTCATGCTCTTTTGTGAATAATAAAAAGCAAATTAAAAAAATGAAGGACTGAAATCTGGAATAATCCATAAGGGTAATCTCTCCTCCTCCACTATTACTAAATGGAAACACCCACTCAGGAAGAAGTAGAAATATAAACAGAGCCTCCAGTGACAAGGTAAAATGCTCTGGTGGAGACAATTCCAGTGCTGGAAGGAAGCTTAGGTTTCAGGAATTATACAAAAGTAAGCAAGCTTGTCTTTTTTACTAGAAATATAATTGTATGTTGTATTGTTTTGTTATTATTTTCAATAATTTCATATTATAAAATTGCAAGATTCTACAATCAATCTGAGTTACAGATTGAAATTTGATTAAGAAAGTAGTAAAATTTTTCTTACCAAACCTAGTCCCCAATGAAATAATAAATTTTATTGATGAGGTGGGTTAGGGGAGACACACAAAGGTTTTTTTATAATTTTAGCATGTTCCAGTGTCACAAAGTTTTAAAATCCCTGGGCTAATTCCTTTGAAAAAATAAAAATAATTTAAAATGACCTCAATGTGATATTTGAATGTGGCAAACCTAAGCTTCTGGACAGATAAAATCAAGTGCACAAAAACAACTTTGGGGGATCTGGTTTAATAGCTGTGCATCTGAAAAGAATATAAGAGTACTAATGGACCATGGACATATACAGTAATATTTATTTATTTCCTGCATTTATTATTTTTACAAATACTTCAAGGTGGCAAACATATCCAAACATCTTCCTTATTCACTAAAAAGGTCAATTCAGTGCTCCAGTCCTGATCTGGGAGTTTGTAAATCTTATCAACTGGGCTTTAATTTTTGATGCTAAGGTTAAGCTTTCGACTTTATCGCAAAATCTTTATCAAAACCAATTAAAATAGGAGAAAGAAGAGAGTCCATAGAAGTAAAATAGATTTAGCATTATCCCCCAGTGCTCTTACTGAAGTCAGCTCCAATCCAGGAGCAGTCACAGGCCCATGTTGTCCTAAAGGAGCAGGCAGACTCACCATTCTCCTGTAGCAAACAATTGCAAAATGCTGGAAACAGTGCAGAAGGAATCCTCAGTCATCCAAGTAATAAAACAAATCTGGAGTGCTAAATGAGTGCTGCAATGTATTAGCAGAAGTATTGTGTGTGGCATCTGAGATGTGATAGTTCCATTGTTATGTGTATTGATAAGATTGACTGGGTTCTGGGAATAGCAGTTTAAAAGCAGCATGGAGAAAGTAGAGTGAATCCAGAGGAAAGCTTCTCAGATAATAAGGAAGAATAATTTAAGATACTGGACACATCATGCTTATAAAAGTCTGGGGAGACCTTCAATAGCAATCTACAAATATCTAAAAAGTTGTCACAAACAAGCCAAGAATAGGACAATAAAATGAAAGAAAATTCATACTGAATATTGGGATAAATATTCCAGTGCTAAGATCTATTAAGTGAATCAGTTTCACCTATTTTTTTTCCTGCTGGAAACAGAAGGAAAGTTGGAAAATACTCTGAAAATTATGGTCATGTTTTGCAGGATACTGCAAATGTCCATAAAAGTGAGCTGGCTCTCAAAATGCAATTATATGACCTGGAGTTGTGCAGCCATTATAACTCTGAAATCAGTTTTTTAAGTAGCTTTTTTTGGGGGGGATCTGTTAACTACCTGTTAACAAGGGGTAGGAGAACACACATAAATTAAAAAATGCCACTCCATCCAGTTAATTTTTATTACCACATGTGGAACATGACTGTATACAGCAGTTTTCATATTCATGGAATTTCTCTGTATGATTTGGAATCATGGAAAACTGGGTTTCTCAATCACTGAGAAATTCTTTGAGATAGACAATTATTATATGTATATAAGAAGGATGATAAGAACATCAGAGGAGGATGTTCTCAATCGAAGGAATGTTGGATGTTCTTCCATCAAAGGAAAAATCAAATGTCTGCCTGTGACTAGCTCCTTTTGTCGGAGCTCCATTTTCTCATGTACAGAAGTTACTTCATACGCCTCAAAAGGGCTTCTGTGTCTACAGAATACATAGCTCAATGAAATCTGGAATAGCAACCACACTGAATGTAGATGAATTACTCACTTGAGTAATATCGAGAGCATGCTTAAGCATCTTGTAGATTCATTACTCCTGTGTTTTCCTACTGCAAGACCATTTGTCAAGGCCCCATGCCAGAAATAGGCATATTTAAACCAAGGACTTAAATATACACATTGATCAAGTGAGCTGGGAAGAAGAAAATTACTGTAAAGCCTTATGTGGTTAATGTCAACTAATTGACACTGCTCAGATTGTTAGTCTCAAGTACTCATATTAGTGACCTGCTTAAAATCAGCAGAGATAGCCAATAATAAACTAGAATACCAGCTGCTGAATAATTTTAATGAAGTAAACTGCAGAAAATCTGCATTTTACCACAGCTTATTCTGCATAAAGAGAGAGAGAGAAAGAGAAATTAAATATATTGACCACATGACAGATTGGGCAATAGCTACTAGGTTCTCCAAAATATCCCTATCTCTGTAGTCTTTAACTATGTTACTGAAGAAATTATGACATTTTTTTCAGACAAAAGAGACATAAGGCTTTTATTGGTCATGTTTCAGAAAGTCATGTCAAAATGACTATTCATATAGGAAGTTGGATATTACATATCACCCCATCATGTCACTAGCAATAGAACGTGCTGTTAATGCCTTAGTTCTCATACTGAGGATCATAGCTTTATTCCTGCTCAAATACTATTTATTGCCAAACGATTACTCTTTCACCTTGTATAGTGCTTCTGTAACTCTGAATTCACCTATTTTTTATTAAAAAATCAGAAAGCATTCTTATTACGTAAAGAAAGGCATTTTTGTCCTAAATAATTTAAACATTACATGTACAATATAGAATGAAATGATAAGTTGCATTCAGTGGAAGGTGCCTTAATTGGCCCACTGAATACATGTAACAGAGTCTTTACTAAACCTGGATTTAGGAATCACAACTTCATCATCAATAACTGTGTAAGAATAAACAGAAATAAAATAAAAATGATAAAATACAGAATAAGAAAGGTAATTAGAATCCATTTCTTAGTGGAGTTTTTAGTTTCTAAATATCAGATTTTTAAAATATACAGCTTCAAGTTGTTGGTATTAATGCTGAAACCAAACAATAGCAAAATCAAAATAAAAATAATTTTAATATAATATACCAATTTTCAAATTGTTTATTTTAAAATGCTTGGTGGCTTCCTAAAATCTCTAAATCTTTATAAATTATTCTATTTCCAAGCCATTATAAATGTATAGCCTTCTTCTTTGTGAAAGTTCAGATGTTCAAAAATTGGAAATGTCTGAGAACTGTTGGATGATTTCCTTGTTTCTATATTTCAATATTTTAACAGTGTTAAACATGTTTTTAATTTTAGAAACATTACCTCATTCTACTAATTCTAGCTACTGTATAAATGTATTTCCTGAAATTAATATAACTACATAAAGTCCATTGGAATTGAATGGCTTCAATTCAATTGATTAAGGGCTATCAATTTTTTCAACTCTTAATGACCGCATAAATAGATTTTTCTTCATGATGATCTATCCCTAACCTGTTCTTCGAAGTCTCCTGATAGTGCGTTCATTGCTACTACTACTGTATTCATCCACCTTGCTGTTGGTCATTCTCTTCTCCTTCTTTCCATCTTTTACACCATTAGAGACTTTTCCAGAGAATGGGTCTTCATATAATATGTCCAAATTTGAGCCTGGACATTTGCATCTTGAGTGAGAATTCTGTGCTGATTTATTCAGTATCTCATGGGTTTTTTTCCTGTCTGTCCACGGTATTCTCAGAAGTCTTCTCCAACACCAGATTTCAAAGGTATCAATAGTCTTCCTATCTTGCTTCTTTAAAATCCAACTTTTGCTGAATGTCACAGGGAATACCATGGTTTGCACTATTCTGATTTTGTAGATATAGGGACATCACAGAATCTTTTCTAAGGCCTTTATGGTTACTGTACCAAGTGCTAGTTTGTAGCGTATTTCTTTACTGCTTTTTCTTTTACTGTTGATGGTTGATCCTAAAAGGCAGAAGCTATCTGCCACTTCGATGTCTTCACTGTCAATTCTAAAGCTAGTTATTATATCTTTGTCATTAGTTTGGTCTTCTTTATGTTTAGTTTTTCACTGTGCATTTTGAGTTTTAATACTAAGGCTTACAGATCCTTTGCTTTTTCGGCTATCAGGGTAATGTCATTAGCATAGCATAAGTTATTGATTTTTTTCCTTCCAGTTTTAAAACCATAGTCATCTTCTTCGAATTCAGCTTAATATGCTGAATGCACCTTCAATATATATATTCATCATATAGACTGAATCATAAAAAGGAGAGTATGCAGCCTTGTCACACTTCTTTGCCAATCCAGAATCAGTCTGTTTCACCAAGTTTTGTCCACACTATGGCTTCCTGAACTGTATATAAGTTTCTCATGAAGATAATGAAATATTCTGGGATTCCCATTTAATTTCAATACAATTAAAATTAATTAATTACTTAAGTGGCATGCTTCGTATTAGAAATAAAGATTTGTGACACCCCAGCTGCCTTTCTTAACATGTTTCAAGATACAGTTTCTGCACTTCAAGTACAAAAGATATAATACAGTCTTAATTTCTAGTTGATAAAGTAAAAAAAAGTATAAAATATAATGTAGCTCTCTCAGCAACAACAATTTCCAAAGTGCCTCCCCAAAGGGGTCTACCTTGTTGAGCGTAGAGTGTTGTCTCACCATATCTCACTTCATGCCTGTTCCAGACTGCTGAATATCCCATATTTGTTTAAAATTCCCTCAGGCCAAGCAGAAAGCTGGTACATGCATGTGGAGTTCTTATCTGTCCCTAGAAATAATGCAAGTTAATTCAGGAGATGTGATATAATGACTGTAACATATTAAAACAATTACATTCCAGAAATCAGTATGTTAGGTGGGATTGATGCCAATTAAATCTTAGATTAATAGCAGCATTCAACAGAAAATTAGAGAGCTTAGATCTCCAAAATGGTTGGATCATGGTTATTTGGATAATAAGACTAGTAACAAAATCATTTTAGCTAAAATGAAGATGTATAACCTAAGCATTCCTGAAAGCCTTCAATGGAACTCCAGAGCTTCTTTAAACTTTGCTACTAATTTGAAGCTTTTTTCCCATTTCCAGAGAATGGGAAAATAACAGCAAGTTATTATAAGCAGTCAAATTTTATTTTCAAATAAATAAAAAGAAATCTAGATTTTGTCCTCATTCCAGCTGCAGCCCCTTCTTTGTCCTATACTGTGTTTTTTGTTTGTTTTTGTTTTTCTGGTGTGTAGATATCTGTGGCCCTTAACCTGAAAAAAGTCACATACCTCTGGCTAAAATGGTTTTCTTATGATGGAAGGTTGGATATGTATCTTTAGGGTACTTTGTAAAAGAGAAATAATAGGAATTCTGTGTAGATAATAATATAGTTACAATACTTAGCCAAGCCTATGCCAGTAAGTGGATTTCATAAAGAATAGTTGAGTTAAAAGACATATAGCAGTAATTTTTCTAAACAGTTGCATCTGACAATTTTATTCCTGGCATCTGCAAAATATGGGGTTCATTGATGTAATGAACAAAATCTATAAAAATTGTCCACAATAGTTTAAGATTTTTTTTAAAAAAAGCTCAACATTGCTTGGTCTACTCATATATTTATCAAATTATATCTGTTAAAATTATTACATAAAATACTGCATGGTATATAATATCCTCATGCAGTAGCATATATCATTGTTTGCATCAATAATAAAAAATGGCCTGCAATAAAATATGCAAAATATGCAGCATATAAAGAGCTAAAGTGGCAGACTAATAGAGTAACTGCTGCTTTAATACACTGCATTAATAGAGTCCCCCCCAGTGAGGCAACACCTTGCTGTGGTTGGGGGGCTTGTATGCTCTAATGAAGATGAGCTCTGCCAGAGGTTCAACCACACTGGACAGGTCTCATCAGAGGAGCCAGACGAAGAGTGTCTCCCGCCTACAAAAATATGAGAAGTAAATTACAGAAATCCATACCGGCTCGGTCGTCGCCCGGGTTAACAAGGACCACGCTAGATATTGGGGATCCTGGACATCTAGTGGAAAATGAGCTACAGGACTCCACTGGAGAAGGAAATGGCAACCCACTCCA